>JBBJLS010040102.1:0-13972 GCA_037577275.1 Bryconaethiops microstoma
TGTCTGACCTCATAAATGCTCTACAGAATGAATGGGCACAAATTCCCACAGAAACTCCAAAATCTTGTGGAAAGCCTCCCATGAAGAGTGGAAGCTGATATAGCTGCCAAGGTGGGAGAAACTCCATATTAAAGTCTATGTATTTGAATGCAATGTCACTAAAGTCCCTGTTGGTGTAATGGTCACCAAAGCGTCCCAATACTTTTGTCCATGTAGTGTATATCTCACCCCTTCACAAGTGCCACTGGAACAACATAATCAATGTTATTCCCTTCACCTGTCAGTGCCTATGTCTAACCTTACACCTCAACCAGAAATACATCATTCTGTCAACAAAACATTTTGTAAAGAGCATGTCAACCTCCTGACACTGCAGGCTTGCTCACACACAAACACAATGTTATTCTGGCTAGGGACTGGGTTGACATAATACTAAAAGATCATTGGATGAGAAACCTCTGCTAAACTAAGAGTTTATTCTCAGTCTCATTCACTTATCATTAACTTAAACCACAGTATTTGTCATTGTAGCAATAATGCTTTTAATTTAGGTGTTTTAATTTGGAGCTCCCCACTCTCTTTCTCTCTGTTGACTATTGCCACCTGCTGGCTGGGACAGAAACTTCACATGTTTCCAAATGAAACCAGATATGAAAATTTGCCTTTATTATATTCCGAGTATGTATAACGTAGTCACATATATACAGCAGTAATTTACAAAATAAATGAGTTCTAGCAGAATTTAGTAATGTACAGAAAGAAGTTCAGAGAGATACGTTTATGCCTCCACAAAATGACAACAGAAAGACACAATAAAAAATTGTAAATATTTGTCATTTCTTCATACGCGAAGAAAGAAAATCAGTTAGTAGGTTCCATATGTGACGGCTAAAAACACGCTAAGGTAAGGGATCCAATCTAAAGTTTATTTACAGAATAAATATATACAGTATGTACTGTTTAAACGCCCCATTTATATGTAACAACATGCTTTAATTCGTACTATATATACAGTAAGATACTCAAGTCCAAGCCAACTGTCCATAGATAGCCACAGTGTACTAATGCCATAACTCTACGCTGGCATTGGGTTGACGCTTTTATAATGGCCTCAAAATAATATTCATCTTTTTGAATGTCATTTCAAACCAATAATTTACAGGTTTGCACAGTGGAGTAATCAAATACCAGTCTGGCCTTCCAGAGTTTACTCTGTCAGAATAAAACTGAACCGATGAATATAAAACAAGCATACATAAAATATAAGATATGATACATTTCAGCAAAACAACAGAATAAACACAGACTCTTTCAAATGCCACCAATTACTGTTGATCACAAACAACAAAAAAAAATCCAAATAAAAGCAGGTTAGATGCAAGTTAATGGCCAAAATGTGATTTACTTTATGCAAATCATAGGATGTACCAAATCTGACAGAAATGAAATCTACAACACATTATTTATGAAAGGCTGTATAATTTACCTCACTTTGCTCTGAAATATGGATAAATGTGCCATAGGAACGACACTGACTTTGATTTGTTCAAACAGACCTCATAGTAGAACTATTAGAAACTGAGGAAAGTAATGGCAAGTCAGGGTATAAAAAAAATGGCTTATGAATTTGACCGTAAGCCTGTTTTATCTTTGGTCACTCTCTTCATTATCTGTTACTTGCTTTGCTTCTGGACCCTCATAACCAAAGACAATTGGTCTACAGACATCCTGATGAGGAAAATAAGGCATCAGTAAGGCTTCAGCAGTACCACCTTCATGTCTGAACCCAGATGTAGCATATTCATGGAAGTAGTGCAGATCCACTGAATTTGGAAAAAAAACATGAAGCGACTGAAAAGGCAGCTTGCAGCAGAGTTAAATGCTGCTGCAAGCTGCAAGGATTTGAAAGGCTTTCAAACTGAGGCTTACTAGAAAGTGGCTTGGGAAAGCGTTCTCACACAACTTGCAGACTTGGCACAGTGCAGACTGCAGATCTGGCATTTAGATCACATGGTGTGCACAGCCTTTTTTTGTGAGGGGCACAGCCAGTAATTTAAACTTATTTTAAGCAGAGACACAGGTCCACCCTCTAGTGTTCTCATCGGGAAATAACACACAGCAGCTAGTAGCACTCTCAAAACCACAAAGTTCTACCACTGAGCTATGGAGCGTGTGTCATCCTTGGCAGAGGCTCACAGTATCAGTGTTTGCATTCTTTGATATTTTGGAATTTCCGTACTTTCATACATTTTACAAAAAATGTGATGTTTTAATTTGTTTCTTCGCTGCCTTCTGTTAACTATCTGAAGTTTAGTTCTAAATATCAAAGTAGCCTGAAAACATTTCTAAACACTCACATGTATGTGTATGTACATATACGCACACAGTACTGTGCAAAAGTCTTAGGCACCTGCAAAAATAATATTTAAAAACTGTTTAGATGAGGAGTGAGTGTGTTTTCTCATTAATATTACTAAAGATACTAAATAAAACTGAAAAGAATAAATGCAAATAACATAATACAGTAAGTAGTGATTTTATGTGCAGTATATCAAGGTGTTCCTTGTGGAAGCCCAGTATTACTGCTAGAAACCTGGTTTGATAAATCCTAGACTTTTGCACATCACTGTGTATACTGAGTGTGTGTGTGTGTATGTATGTATGCATATATATATATATTATTCCTATATACAAAATGCTGATTTCTACTTTCTTTTCAGACTACAATGTCTTTCAAATGAATGTCTCTCTGCAGCATACAGACTGATCTTTTATTATAGGGGAAAAAACATTTTCCCCTATAATAAAAGATCAGAAAACTTGTTGACTCAAAACACACTCAGAGCAGTAAGCATGCTGAGTAAAGAGGGAAACCCATCGAAATTATTGTCTGTGGAAAGCAATCACATGCTAGTGGTGTGGCAGATAGATATTATGTTGAAAAACACTGGAACCATCAATTGAAAGGAAAGCTCTTTTTAGGGAAACTAATATGTTTCTCTATGACAACGTTCTAAACTTTTGCAATACGTGGCCCTCGCAACCCAAAGACAAAGGTTTCCAGGGCCCAAAAGAAGATTGAACTGATCATTTTCCTACTACCTAATGAGACGAGGACGATGCTGCCTGGCTACTAAGTGCTGTGAGTCAGGCCGAAGGGAGGGAAGTTGTGTATGGTGGTCTGCTTCAGCGAGGTTTAGGTGGACACTTGCTATGTCCAGTCTCCATGTGATGGCATTAATTTTTCTGTTTTAAAGCTTCATTTGACAAAGCATCTCAGCATTTAACACAGAGTGGTACTTTTCTGCTTTAAGTCACCACACACACGTGAAATCTAGCGCTCACTGCTGGATCATTTCCATTCACTCTCATTTTTGGTGGCTGGTGCCTGCTTCATTTATTATTGTAAACATCCCAGCCTCGAGATCTTTCCTTTCAAAAGATGCTGTTTGTAACTATTTATTCATTTCAGATGACAAAGAAAATGCTTCATATTCATTATAAACAAAGCTAGCATTTTGCCAGACCAATCAACAAGCACAACCTAAATATGTTTTATTTCTAAAATAATTATGACAACAATAATATTTGTCATGATTAAATTGTATTTGGTTAAATGGGTCTATATATAGTTATACATTTTTGAGGTGATGCCCAGCGGCCCCCTAGCAAGTACCACTAGGCTGAAAACCGTTGTTCTGTGTCATTGCTCCAAGAAACCCCTTTGACATCTTTATAGAAGTTTTTTTTTTTAGAAAACTGTAACATTAAAATATGATTACAGTTATTTGTAGAAAAATCTTTGTAGAAAAGAAAATGTAGCCACGTGCTTTTGAATTCAGAGTGCAACGCATGAAAGACCATAATTCATGGCGAATGTGACAATGGCAAAGTACAGTGCTGGGAGATGCTAATGGTCTACTTGGTCTTCAGAGAGCCAATCATCACCTTGGAGACGAAGTTGACAATAGCACTGGCTGGCTGTTCAGGGTCGTGCTCTGCAAACAGGTGGCAGACGTTCTCTGTACTACTACCACTCTTCCTCGCTACGAAGCCAAAGATCCTGTGTTCACACAACAAAGTACACACATCTGTGAGGGCAAAATACTATTATCACTAGTTACAATGTTATATTTTTACATTATATAGTTTTTAATCTATTGGTTATTCTTCTTCTACTTTCTTCTTTCATTCTGTCCACTTTGCTGCTGTAACAGTGCAAATTTCCCACCTGCGGGACTAATAAAGGGTTATCTTATCTTATCTTATCTTAAAATATAGCCCTGTGGTCTACAAAAAGACAGGGAGATACTGTATATAGATATGAAATGAGAAGAGAGGCAGATTCAGACTTACTTTGCAGCCAAGCAGCCATCTCTTATCCATCTGTGAATGAAGCATTAGAGAAATAAGGCTTTTAAAGATGTACAGGTACAGGTATATCAGTATATTTGTATACGTGCATGAACAGAGGTGGACATGCTCAGCTTTAGTACATTAAAAGTCTTGCCATATTTCCACTTAACATTTACACACAGTTATTTGACTTTTCACTTATAAAGCAATTACATCGGCAATTACAGCTTTGTACAGCTTTACTGAGAAGTAAGTAATTAGCTTTTTGCAATTAGCTTTTGCAATTAGTAATTAGCTTTTTGCAGCTTTTTATGTTGGCACATTGTTCTTGGAAAACACACTTGAAACATTCTTCTTCAGCTCCCCAAAATTATGTTTGTCCCGCTGATGATGTTGCAATTTCAAAATCCTTTATAAATTTTCAATGGGATTCAAGCCAGGAGACTGCCTAGGCCAGGCAAGAACCTTTATAGAGCCGCAGAGCGGCAAACTGGTTAGAGTGCCCATACTGTCCCCCATCCACCAACAAATGTGCCTGTAATGGGCATGTGAGTATTAGAACTGGACCATAGAGCAATGGAAGAAGGTGGCCGGGTCTGTTTTCTTTTACATCATGTAGATGTCCAGGTACTTGTCCATTTTTCACATGTGAACACAGCACAGCACAGCACAGTGTGAACAGTGTGAAATTCTTTCTCTGCATTTAACCCATTCACCAAGTGAAGTTGTGGGCAGTCGACAATGCAACGCCCAGGGAGCAGTGTGTGGGGATGGTACCTTGCTCAAGGGTACCTCAGTGGGGCCACTAGCAGTCCTGGGATTCAAACCCATGACTTTCCAATTACATGGGCAGATCCCTAACCATCAGGTTGTGTTAGGCTTTTGCTGAGAAATCTTCGGTCCTGGCATTCATGTGCCCCTGAATATAACACCGGCCTAAAAATTGTCCCAAACCAAATATACCTCTTCATGGTAGCGTATTCCTTAAAGGCAGTAACCTCTGTCAGAAAGATCATTTGAATTTATTTTAAAAAGTAAGTAACTCTCCTGTCATGAAGTATAACTCCATAAGCAAAATCTGCTGAAGCATGCATCTCAAATGGCTTACGGGAACGACCGTGCTATAATTGTGTGATTGCAGTTTAGAATGCTTTTTTAAGTAAATGACGCATAGATGTTTTTCCATAATTGTTATAATAGTCCCTTACAACTCACTGACTGTCAACTAATTGTTACATCTCTGATCGTTACCTTCTGAGGTCAATATTTTCTCATTCTGTCGAGGACTGTGTGTGTGCGTGTGTGTGTGTGTGTGTGTATGTATGAATTACTTTCTGTCTTGAGGGTCCAGGGCACAGAATATCACAGTGTTGACAGCATAATGCCTCCTGAAGAACAATCTGTAAACACATGCAATGCATTGAGCGATTCAGTATAAGTACAGTGTTTTAAATTTTACCTCCAGATTTTTCTGAAGATGCACACCGTAAAACTCTCTCAGCAGGGGTGTGTAAAACATTAGTTCTCAATCTGCACTGTATTTTGGTGCCCTACCTAAATCACTGCCTGTGTGTTTGGGTGTGGTTATGTCTAACTGCGAAAGAGCACACATTGCAAGTGTGTGTAAAAGAAATTCATCTTTAGCTGAGAAAGCAAATGATGAGTCACATATCATGTGCGTGTGGTTTGGGTGTAATGATTGGTATGTTGTTTGGTAATGCAAGAATCTGAGTTAAACTGTTCTGTTCCGGAGTGTGTTGGTGTTTTGCAAGTTGCAAATAATGCTAGTTTTCTCTAGCGATCCAGCATCTGCGCATGTGCATGTGACACGTACTTCCTCTGGTTGTCTGTAAGTGTGATGCCCTGTGCAGACACTTTGAAGTGGACGATCGTGGAGGTAGCCGGTGGGTTCTGACTGAGGATCACTGTAGTGGCCTTCTGTACTGCCTGCACCCCTGTCAGAGACTCCAGCTCCACACTGCCCAGGAACCACACATTACACGCTGTAATACACACAAACACACACACACGCATTATGGACATTCAGACAAAGAAAAAGCAAGTTGTCCTAATATAGGAGGATTACAGTTTGGAATACACAATCAACATGTTAATACGTATATTTCAATGCACGCTTTGTTCATTTCATAGGTGAACTAATTTAACTGAATCCATTGTACAGATTCGTAGACACAAAGTATGTGAATATACATAAATATTCTCAGTGAATCCTGTATGGAACACACACAAATATCCCACAAACCTGCGCCTTGTTTCAGCAGCTCAGTTGCTGAGTTTGTGGAGGTCTGTCCTTGAGACTCAGTAAGCTCTTCCAGAGGATCTGTCAGGGGAAAAAGACAGAGAGCGTGAGAGCTACACAAGGGGACAGATCTACACTAGATTTCAATCACAGAAATCTTAGCAAAAATAGACACCAATAACATGACCAACTTTTATAGGAGAGCAACTATATATGTTTATTTGTTCTAGTTTGAGAGTGTACCTGCCTACCTGCGAGTTTACTTGTTTACCTGTTATTTACATGTTATAACCCTTGTAAGACTTATTATTCGGTGACTACATGGGAAGCATTACAAACTGTCTGAGAACGCACACCCACAGTCACACATACACACAGTCAAACATGCATGCAAACACTCACACTTATACTCATACACATACATACACACACACACACACACGCACACACGCACACACGCACACACGCACACACGCACACACAGTCTCTTTACCTCTGCCAGGGATGATAAGCTTGCAGGGCAAAGCCAGTGGTGTGATGGAATGTTGACATACAAGAGCCGTGAGACTGCCTGCATACAAAAAAGAAAAAAAGAAATTCAGAAGTTTACATGTGAGACATGATCAGAATTCCTTTGACAGTGACTGAAACTGAATACACGTGCATGGATGCAACATGACCACTAGAGGGAGGTGATGGTTTACAAAAGAGCTTCTGAGAACAGCCAAAACTCTCATCCGAGTCAGAGATGCACCAGATAATTAGAGGCCGATTACAGACTGTAATTCTTATAGTCCTAATAATATTTGATCAGTCAAACATTAGAGTATGTATCAGTATTCGATTGTATGCAAAGACTTGGGTACCCCTGGTTGAATGACAGAATCTACATCCTCAACATAAATACACTTTTACATATTTTAATGCACAATTACTGTTTATTTTACTGAACGTGACTTATTGGGAATAGTATAGCATAAAATATGGACTTTTCTTTTTTTTTAAAGTTCACTTTCTTTGAATAGAAATTGTGCGAAACTGTAGGAAATGTTTAAGTGTGTTCTCTATAGATGTGTACTTATTTTAACTTAACATACTTTGAACTGGGTCACCCAAACTTTTGCATACGACCGTATACTGCCTATTATTTGTTGGACTGAATGTCTTGACACCCACATCTACAACACTTATTTGGAACATGTTGGGTTGGTCAGGAGCCAATGCTAAAAAAAAATGTGCATTAGTATTTTTAAGGCAAGTATTGTGAAAATTAATGTATTGTGCAGCCCTAACACACACGCACTTGCACACACTTACCAAAGTAGGGTTCATTAGGACATCCCTTCAGCCTCACTCCTTTCTGTGTGCACTCGATCAGGAAATGTCGCACCAGCTCAGTGGTCAGATCCCCTGCTGCACACAGAGACAGGAAATGACAGAATTTAGAAAAGAATTTGA
Source organism: Bryconaethiops microstoma (assembly GCA_037577275.1). Classification (NCBI taxonomy): domain Eukaryota; kingdom Metazoa; phylum Chordata; class Actinopteri; order Characiformes; family Alestidae; genus Bryconaethiops; species Bryconaethiops microstoma. The sequence continues at coordinate 8,075 of JBBJLS010040102.1, forward strand.
GTCACAGCTGTGCCAGGGTTAACGTCATGGCACAACACACATCATTTTTGGGTCTGGAACTAAGCCTTAACTATTTTAATGGCAAAAGATTGCATGCATTCCTTGCCCTGTACACGGCATATGCACACTGTATAACCATTTTAATGAAAAATGTGTGGCATATGGTATGTGTCAATAGTGAGTTGAGTTTTCTGTCTGGCGCAAAATATCATTGGACACACATGCACACACCCTGAGACTGAGACACAGACTTCTCTCAAGGCCCTGCCCCTCCCCAGTTAAGCCCCTAAAATGACTGTACGGAACTTGTAGACTGGGACAAGGATGTATGTGTGTACACATGTGTGTGCATGTGTGTGTTTGTGCTAGTCCCTTCCTTCCTCTGATTGAAAGAGATGGGCCATTTAAGGAGCTGCCCTGATGTAAGCACACACTCCAGCACTTCAGTCATTATTCTGCACACAATGGCTTTCATCTGTGGGGCAACAAACACCAGCTGACCTTCATTCACAATTCATTCTACAACACATCTGCTCCTTCAGCATTTCACCACACACAGCCCATCTTTCTGACTTCACATTCAAGCCAGTGACCCATATCTGTCACAACAGACCGCTCTAAAATGATCTGCATGCAGGTAACTTCACATGCATGATCCCCCATGTGTCATGAACAACAACAGCAAACATGCCATTTGATCTTCGTATCAATAACGCAAAGAATTAACTGGAACAGCTGCAAAGATTATTTGCTTTGGAAGTTGGCTGACACCTTTTCTGACTATCATTTCTTTTAAGCAACATGGCCGATGGCCATTTTCTTGGGGATGTTTATTGGTAATGTATTTTTTTAGTTTGCACTGTGTGGCTTAAATGAACACTAGTACTTTCTGGTACTTTCTTGTATCCAGAGTTGCAGTATAAATAATATTATTTAATATGCCAACAGGTATTGTATATTAGAACAGGTAAAATTTGGTTTTCGATTTAAATAACAGGAATTAAATAAACGACAGAGTATTCAGAACAATGAGTCATGCAAAATTATGCTACAAGATTGAGGTATAACTGCAGGATCAAATTTAAAGAATGCACTTATATGGCTCAGGTTACACCACAAAATGGCACAAATACAAGTGGTATTAGATTTTGTTTAGAACCAAAATTTGGCATCTTGTTCTATAACTACATATTAAAGTAGCTTAAAATCTGGTTTTAAATATCAGATTAATTTGATATTTTATGACATGGCCTAAAATGACAAACTGTTCTGAGAATTTTTGATATTATTTAATATATTCCAAGAGGGTTTTACTATTAAAGTTTTTGAAATTAAGATCATTTTTCTTCCCGCACCAGCAGATAATTTGGCGTGTAAAAAGAATTAAGGCAGAAAGAAGCAAAATTATCCATCAGTTTATTAAGATTACTTCTCTTGAGAAGTTAACTAAATAACTTAAAAAAATAGGTTGTATAATCTTGTATATGGTGTACAGTGTTCTCATAATGAGACATTTCAGATGCGTCGCCTATATTTATGATGCTTTCAATTTCGCAGTGGGAGTCAACCTGTAATGTGAACGCAGCCAAGATGCCCATTTCTTCCCACCATCTGACCTTTTCTGCTCTGCTGCAGGACGGAGGGTGGGGGTGTGGCCACCTTCATGGCCAAGCCGTACGCTCCTCTGAATGAATGACTGTCTCTGACGATGAAAGAGCCAGGCTCTTTATCCTTCAGCACCCCGATAGCTGTAGCACACCGGGAGACAAAAGCAGATTCATGACTCCAGAAGAGCCAATGAAACGTAAAATGTGTGAGAAGCACTTCAGTGAAAATGATGCTCACCTTGTTCTCTAGAGATGTCCGGCTTGTACCAGAACTTTGATGTGTCTTGGACAAACTTTGCAGTGTCAGGCTTACCAGACAACGGATCTGTTCAACAGGTTAATAACATTTTTAGCATCAATAATATATGTGATATACTTTTGCACTGTAAAACAAAATGCTATATTAGGTATGTCATCTTAAACACAGTATGTCTAATTTTTTTTTTTTTTGAGCATTTTTTAAGATATGTTTTACTTTTTCATTTCTAGACATATTTTACTTCACTTTCTTTGAACTGACCAAGTAATTTTATCACATAAAATTGTCTTATTACTTTTGAAGGTCATTTTGTTTATTCCAAGAAATAATGCTCTATTGAAGCAAAATTATTTGCTAATGGAAAACGACAACTTTACTAAATGCCTAAAATAAGTTTATTGATGTTATAGTATACCACAACAAAATAGATATAATGACTAAAATTAAGGTGATTTCACCTTGCAAGATATCATATTTGAGTGAATATGTTGTTTTGTCATTATAATACAACAGTTTTCTACAGTAGGCCCACACTGTTTTATGTTATGGTGTTTAATGTTAGAATCACTGATAACTTGGGTTGGATGTCCTTTTGATTTGTGTTTGGAGGGGGAACACTGCAATGGGAGCTTTCTGTATCATGTTTTTTATCATCATATAAGAGAATCAGAATACTGCCCTTATTGTTGGATGCACTGTGATATCATCTGAATGAGAGTGCACATACCTTCAGAATCCATTACAGATTTAATATTGCTGATCAGAATAATGATAAAATGCTGCTCTGTTTGGTATAAGAAGATAAATAATTAAGTACAAAGCCTTTTGTGAAAATCAATACCTGGGCTAGGTGTCGACCCTGTAGGTGAACCATTACTACTGGAAAATGGTGCGCTGACTGCACTCTGGCTGAGAGAGAGGGAGAGCTCTCCTTCTTCCAACCCTCTCCTTTTCTGAGGTAATAGTGGCGGCTGTATCCCATCCAAGCCCAAAGACTCCAGACCTTCCATAGCCTCCAGCAGACTGAGCTCCAAGCTCTCAACACCCAGAGAAGTGGGCAGGCCATGGGGCCCGCCCCGGGGAGAACTGTAGGCATTGGGGGAGGAAAGGGAGAGTGGAGGGGAGGGCTGGGGTGTGTAGTGACTCAGAGGGGTGTTAGAGCCACTGTCCAACCAAGAGTGAGCTGCATTGGGGCTAAAAGAAGAGACAAGAAAATGCAAGATGTAATCATTACATATTCTTATACTTTAAGGGCATCCTGTCCTACATTTTCATATGTATTTTCTGACATTTGTGTGGGCTTATGTACCAAAAATAGACATCAATTATTTTTACATGACCACTTTCCAACCTATTGTGATTGGCTTATTGAAAAAGTAGTCCAGAATAAAACATTCTTTATAACTGGCTAAATAGGCAGACGCATGCAAATGTCCTGGTTTTTGTGACATCATGAAAATAATGCATAGAAATGGGCTGATAATTACCTGGAACTTATGAAGTTCCTAGCTAACAATAATAACACACTTACTTGCTACTCAACCAGTTTTATAATATTTAAAAAATTTGATATGATAGTGATAAAAAGATTTTGAATGTTTTGAACATTGATTGCTGATATTTGAACAGTAGTGTACATTGACTATAGTGGTTGGGGGGTACCTGTCAGTGACGGGGAGGGGGCTGGGGCTGCTGACTGAGCGCATGGACCCAAACATCCTTTGGCAGGAGGCAGGACTTGATGTCACTTCAGAGCGGAACAGGTCGCCATCTGATGACATAGGAGTGTGTGTCATACTGTCCACATATCCCCGTGACTCTGTCAGAGAATAAAACACACCACTCCTTTTACTCAAACAGTACTTTCAGTTCATTTGAATCAGAATCAGAATCAGAAAACTTTATTTATCCCAGAGTAAATTGTTTATGTGGTGACTTCCACATCACACAGACACAGAGAGACACAAGACAATATAAGTCAAAATAGAATCTGACAAAAATAAAAATCCAAATAAAATAAAGTTAAATCTGAGTAAAAATAAAAATCAGTGGAAACAAACTATAATATGAATAGAAGTGATAATATCTGTACATCAATTTAAATTCTGCAGATATAACAGCAATATTTAAGGGAACAATCTTGCTTATTTGATTTCTCTTGTGTAAACTTATTTTTAGCAAATAATTCCTAGAACATTGTGTTTTTCCCCCATAAGTACCAGTACTTTCACCCGAAACTTGACCAGTTCAAATGAATTTAGTCGGTCTCTAACTATGTGATCAATTAAGAATGGTGGGTTGCTGCAAACGCATGTACAAGCACACGCCCCCCACACACATTCCTAACATAGTACAAATAACAAACCACAGAGGAGACTCTGCACCATATTCTTTATGTTGCTGACCACTTTCAGTGTCTGAATATTATGACCGTTTATATCTAACAATATTATAATCTTCACATTAAAAATCTCTCAGAAACAGCATTTTCCATCTGAGTCTTTCTAACTGAAACTTCATAGCAGTATAATTTGATAAGATTACAGAGCCGTGAAAACCACAGTAACAACCGGGAACAGAAGTGGTGGCTGGAATTACACGTTTTCCCACAGTGATGCACTAGAACGAGGGGAAAAAGTTCAGAAATCTGAACCTCAAAGATTATTCCCAAAGGGTGGAAACTCTAAGCCTTATTCCCACAGCGGACCCATGGTCAGAATTCGGCTCAACAAGGATGCATGCAGTGGAACATATGTAACCAAAAGAGTGTGAGTGATTCTCACTGGTTCCTGGCGTGAATTCACAGTTCCCAGGAGAAACCTTTAAGTGGGGAGATAAATTAAATGATCGATATTTAGGTGTTATAATGTCTGCAGAGTTCTCATTATAAACGACACATTAAATACAGCTTTTGATCAGATTAGTTTAGTGAGAAATAACAAAATGTGCAGTGTCTTATATAACCAGTCAGTCCTAGATGACTGGCTCCTGCTGGAAGAGAAAGGGATCAGTAGGATCAAGCCATTTCATGGGGAGGAGGGGTGACTGCGATGGCCTTGGTTGCCAGCAATCCTGGAGCAGATGTGTTTTCCAGAAGAGAAAGGCAAAGATCTAACCCTCCATGAAATAGTATAGCAGACTCAATTTAACACACCGAGCCCAGCAGGTGGACGTTTTTGGTGCAAAGACATATTTAGACCTTTGCACAGGGGAATTAATAATAGCAATCTTGGAATTATTCAGTGGATGCCAGAAATAGTCAAGAACATGCCAGTGTTACTGCTCTTGTAGGTTAATGGCATTACTGTACTCTTCCTTTCAAAACACTTCCAAGTTTTACTGTTCATTTTGATTCTGACTGTTGATAAAGTAATTTTAAATGGTAACATAATGTAGTTACTATCCAATATAAGTTAATAATATAAGCATATAAAGAATGATTTTGCTCAAATGCATGTCAAATACCTGAAAGCCTGCACAAAAACTAAAACATAATGCTGCCGAGTGCTGAAGAGTATTTTAATATTATTTAAAATCAACAACAAAAATCATGTATGTTTGTATTAAAAACCTTTTGAAATGCTAGATGTGTCCAGTGTCTTAACAAGCAGAGCACTCGCAGATACACTTCACAGTAACAGAAGAAGAGCTCCATGGAGTGCTGGGACGATAGACTGAAAGCTGAGGACAAATAAGATTACTTCAATAATCTGCCTTGTTTCCTGGAGAAAACTGCTCAGTGGGACATTAAGAACATAAAGGAATCTGTCAGTACTTCAGAAATACAGGACTGGAGCAGAATGAAGCAGAACAAAGAGTTCTCAGTCCTTCAGAAAATACAGTACACTCTACCAGCCCCACATACCTAACCCACACAGAGACAGAGAGAGGGAGAGAGGGAAAGAGGGAGAGAGAGAGAGGGGGAGAGAGCGAGAGAGAGGGGGAGAGAGGGAGAGAGAGGGAGGGAGAGGGAGAGAGAGAGAGGGAGGGAGAGAGAGAGAGAGAGGGAGGGAGAGAGAGAGAGAGAGAGAG
>JBBJLS010040132.1:0-13971 GCA_037577275.1 Bryconaethiops microstoma
TATAAGAGAGAGAGAGAAAGATAGATAGATATAGCTATGTTGACTGGGTAGTGTGATTATGTAAAGTTCTGCCTTTGTTTTGCTCTTTGTCCATGGGACTTTTGTGTTGTCAGCCTGTTCTGCCCCAATTGTGAGTTCCCCCTTTCCAAGTCCCTGGTTTGGTTTGGCCCATGACCTTAACTGAACTCACCTGCCCCTTGTTAGTTTGGTCCTGCCTAAGCCATACCTACGATAAAGCTGGTGTCCATTCACCCTCACTATTACCCTCTCATTCTGTCCCCTTTTTGTTGTGGGTGTGTTTGCCTGTCTGTGTTTTCTTTCTAGTTCTGGTTTCTGGTTCTGTTACGCCTGACTTGTGCTACCCCTTTGTGTGAATGTCCTCAGTGCTGTGGAAGTCTGGTACCTGCTGGGGGCTTGTGTGTTTGGCTTTGCTGTACTGGAGTTTGTGGTCCACCCCCACTGCGAAGTCTGAGATGAGGCCTTGCTTGAAACCTGTGTGGTTGCTGAGAGTAGACCTCCTCGTTAAGTGTGTGGCAGGTTTTTCCAGCGATATCCGACAGTCTCCTAAATCTGCTGCCCTCTGGGCCTGTGTGTTCACTGTACGCGGGTCTCTCTTCTCAGGAGTACACAGTCCACTCACTCTTTAAGCTCTGTGATGGTGCCTTGCTTTGACCCTGGTGTGCTTCAATGGTTTAGACAATTTATATTAATTGGATATCCTTAACTTTAAAAATTTTAAAAAATGATTCTATGAGGAGCATCCATTAGAACATTATTTAAGTAACAAGCACACAAATGCTTAGTGACAGTTTTATTCTTAAAAGCAATCCATAACTCATGACATGACCAGTGATTTGGAACAGGATTTCCTGACACCTTTTGGTGATACATATGTAGCACTGTTACTCAACCATAGCCAGACAGTACAGTATTCCTCTGATATTTCCACCGAACTTTTATATGCCTCATGGATTTTAGAAGAGGTTTGGCCTCTGCCCGCTTCTTGTAATCATATGATCATATGGATATATGAAAGACTTTTTAATGGTCTTTGTGTCTGTGGTGGAGGAGCTAGTTGTGTTTGTGTCTCTTAACAAAACTAGGGTTGTAAAACTATGTTGGCACAGTCATATCTAAACCTAAATGCAAAATGTTTCCCATAAAGAATAAATTAATAAGAACAAACTTTCTCCAGGCCTCCTAGTGGACATTCTGCTTTCTCAAATGGAAGTGGACTGTTCTAAGTAATATAAATAAAACATTTTCCCTGTAACTCTGTCAGATTAACCTTGACACTACTGGCTCTGTGTGTGTAGCATGTTTTTACTCTGTATTGAGCTGCTCGCGATCAGTGAGGGGTGTGGCTGAAAGGGGAGTTGTGTGAATCCCTTGCTGTGAAAACAATTCACATTAGAGGTCACACTTAACTTCCTACACAAGAATGAAACTGAAATTTGAAGCAGACCATTACCTACATCTAGGGATCCAGCCTGACCCTAAATCTGAAACACCACCTGAACCTGAAGTTGTTCACAGATGGATTATCACAGACACATTTTTCAGAACTTTGCTTTTGCTGCTAAACTCTTGAGTTGAGAAACTGAAAATGTCATGGTGGGATAAACTGGTATTTCACTCATCTGTAATACACTCACTGTTTATTATCTGTACATCTGTGCCTCAGACTGATCGAAAGAGAGAAAAAGAAAGTGTGACAGGACATAATATCTACGACATAAAAAAATAAACTACTATCCCTTAGAAACAAACCCAACCCGAGTCCAATGATGTACATGAAAAATCAACCCAAAACATGATATTTTGCCAGGCATAATCAGATTTGGGTTGGGTAGCAGATCTTTAACTCGCATCTCCTCACAGAGAAAGTCATGCAGATAAAACAGATAGAGAAACTGCAGAACAACTGCCAAAATAAAAATAGCACTTAAACACTGTAAAACACTTCCATAAATAAAGACTTTGCTGCTGACCTGCAAAGACAAAAAATTGGTTTTATGTTTAGTAAATCATACACGTTTCCATCAAAATATATTCCATCCACGTTCGTGAGGAAATAAAACGCATAGCTCAACTGAGGGGCCGCTTAAACAGGCCAAAATGCCATTTTATATGGAAAAAGTGTTAATTAATCTCATCGCTAGTGTGATTTCTCTTATAATGAACATTCATAAAAGGAACTAAAAATACAGTGTTAAGAGTCTTTAGGTCATTTTAAAGTCTTCAGGGGTCTAATTGAAGTAAAATTATGCCATGTAATAACACCAACTGGCTTTACAAATATGCCCATAAGATGGAACTTCCAGTATTACTACCCTATACTTAATGTGCTACCATACAAAGCTGACAAAACCATTCCGAAGACAGATTATCTTAATATATAAAATTAAATCTTTACCACACACGCAGGAGCTGTCTAATTAATCTACTTTTCACACAAACAAATGTTGAGGTTGGGATTCTAAGATTTCAGCACCCTTGTTTTGTTTGTTCATTAGACAAACAAGCTGACCCTCTGCAGATAGGGAACACATTATCAGAATTTTGTATACATGAATAACTGAACATGTCAGTGCTTGTTAACCTTGTTAGCGAGAGTCCAACCTCAGTTCTTTGGCTTCTGATGTTTTGGCAAATTTGACGGGGCATGTCAATCGCTGTGGAAAAGCATGACTGACAAGGGAGACCACCACATGCAAAAATATGAGTCATTAAACATTAAAATAAGAGTGGTACCTCAGTAAACAGAAAATATTTGCTAAGTATATAATGAGCTGGAAATCTGAATTCACTGCAGTACTCTGTGGAGGTCTTAGATCATCTGAGACGTTTGCACAGTAACCAAAACCACAGTAATGGGCTGAGATTGTTTAGAAGTTGCATGGAGTTATTCAGATCCACCAAACTCAGGAAGGTACCGTCCCCACACACTGCTACCTGGGCGCTGTACATACTGTGTGCTGTGGTGTGCTGTGTTCACGTATGACAAATGAACACTTTACACTTATGTTTACACCTATTAAATTAACCAGGTGTTACAGATTCATACACTGGGCTTCCTGAGGACGGGTCCTCAAATATGTTATGTACTTTTTTGTCCTTAAACCAAATTTATGGTGGGCGCTGGAGATTATCCTGGTGGTCATGAGCCAAAAGGTGGAGAAACACCCGAGACAGGCCACCAGTCCATCACAGTGCAGACACACACCAACACACTCACGCACGCAGCAATACAGAGGAGTGATTGAGCATTTCCAGTTTGCCTGATGTGCATGTTTTGTACTGTGAGAAACCTATGCGGACATGGGGAGAACATGCAAACTCCACAAAGAAAGGACCCTTGGCTGCCCTACTCGAGAATGTACACGCTGTTGCACAACAATACCACCCTGAAACACCACCATGTATCTAAAAATAAAGTTTAGAAGAGATGGAAAAATTTCAAATAAGATTTTATTCTAAGCATTTCTGGACCATTTCTATAGGTCTAGATATCATGAAATTTTCCCACAATGGTTCTCAAGAGCAGCTGGCATTTTCAAATTACATAAAAATAAATAAATAAATACATGCATACATTCAAAACATCTTCGCGCTGTCAGTAACATCATACAAACATAATTAGTTTTCTTTTTTTATGTTTACTTGCATTCCCTCTAATGTTAATGTTTATATCCAACAACATTTCAATTTTTAGCATTTACTGTCCTGATAAGGAAATACAGATCTCTCAGGTGGCCAAAGACGTCTGCACAGTGGTGTAAATTGCAATTCCCTCGCCCTCTATCTCTGTCACTCTGGGTTTTCAGCTTGGTTGCTCTGTTGCTGCTGTGGCATTTCCCATTGCCGGTGGCCCGGGTGACTGTCCTGAGTCTCTGAGCTGCCGGTCTGTGTTAGAGCTCAGTGACTGACAAGATGTCACGCACTGCTGCCCGGCCTGGTGGTGCTGAGGACAGTGCCAGTAAAGAGCTTACTCACGATAAGCATTCCGGTCGTCTGGCCAATCAGCGCATGCTGTAAGATAAAGACGCGGCCGATTGTTATTAAGCGCTTGCGCTCGAACATTAAAGCCCTTTATAACAGTGGATCTCTATTGATGGCATTAGGTTCGGGCCAAAGAAAAGGATTTTTTATGATCCTGTTACCGGCGAGCCCTTTGAAGTTCCAGTCACAAATCGCTGCCAGCGGGACAAATTTTGGTTTGGCGGCAAGCATAGATTTTCAGCAACACTAAATTGCTGTTCACACAATAAATTGTTCAGTACGTGTATTTACCATTCCCTCTGTTATAAAACTAGCACTGTTTCCGCCGATTCTGACTGAGGCTTCAGGAAATGTGCTAGGAACTTACATGACCTCTTTTCAAGCACCTTGTCCAAAGATCAGTTCAAAGCAACAATAGAACCAAGGCAGTGTGAAAATACCCTGCTGGGTTGCTCAATGCACAGACTGTAAATCATAGAAGGACATTCATCATTATAGGGTCTAGTTACGCAGGTGCCTAGTAGGATACTAGGATTGCACTCATATAAGCATAATTATAAAGAATCTAGCCATATATTAGGGTTGTACTGTGAATTCACATGAAATATTCTGCTAGTATACATACAAGTAAGCTACATTTACATATATGTACTTGGCAGATGCCTTTATCCAGAGCAGATTGATTCATATTAAATAGGGAGGTGAATGTAGCATTAGGGTGGAACTGTACTTGCTTTGAACTAAAGTGGCCCTTATTGTCCTTATGCATGAACACACCACAGCAAACAGTGTGAAGAATGTGAAATTCTTTCCCTGCATTTAACCCATTCATCAAATAAAGCAGTCACCAAATAAAGCAGTCAGCAGCCAGCGACGCAGCACAAGGGGAGCAGCGTGTGGGGAAGGTACCTTGCTCAAGGGGACCTCAGTGTTACCACTGGCAGTCCTGGGATTAAAACCCATGACCTTCCGATCACCGGGGAAACACCCTAACCACCAGGCCACCAGCTGCCACCATCTCCTAGGAGTATTCATGCAAGATCGCTGCATTCACTGTTAACGTAGGTTGTGAATCTGAAATTAAAGTAATACATTCACAAGGTGCAATTCCAATATGACCAGTGGAGGCAGTGTATCATGGCATGGCGTGTGCTTGCTAGCACACTGCCATCTGTTTCTGCCGTTTTCTCATAATAAACAGCAATATGGTCTCCTCATCTGCTGTCATGTTCATTGTTGACCTTGCTTTGCAAAATCAGATCATGGGATATTCTTCTGCAGGGAGGGAATGTTTTGGCTCTGACCTGCAAAAGGTCAGAGCCAAAGCAAAAAAAGGCATGCAGACAAGTGAACAATGCTGTTAATGATACACAGTGGGTAACAGCAAGAATGTTGCAGCCCTTAGGAGTCCAGCCCAAGGACAGTACCCATACCAGCATAGCAAGCCGTCTAAGTCGAAGTCAAAGGGTGAACCCTAGTCTGTTGCATGGAGGGCCACTCTGTTATCCACTACACTGTCCCAGCTGGTACATGTTAAAATTTTAGTTTTATTTTCGTCAATGAATGAAATTCTAGGTACCTAATTTTAGTCAGATAACCCTTAGATAGCAGATATAAAATAAAGGACCCAACACAATTTCATTTTTACTGGAACTGGCAATAACATGAAAAAAGAGACAAAAGCATGTAAGTTACAAAACAGAGTTAACACAGGTTGATTTGATAATGATGAATAATAATGAATTAATGTAAAGAAGGCATATAAGGCAGCATCAATAAATAAGGAATGGTATGGTCAGCTATCAGGGTGTTTAGTTTCTTGCACAGCTGGAGAAACATATTTAGTGTTTAATATAAAAATACGCATGTTAATTGTAGGTGACTTCTCAAACATTTTATCTTTATTTCTTTTAAAGTCTTAATTAGGGAGTCAGGCCCTCTCCAACCCCCTGTAATTTACAAGCTGCCTATGTCTGTTAGCAGGATGTGTTGATAGATTTCAGCTCAAGTGAATGAATTCTGACATTAGTGTCACAACCCATGCTGTCATGCCATTTATCACCCATTCTGTAAAGACAATACACCCAATCAATAACAGCCAAATAACACAGCAACTCCATTTTAACACATGTGTAATATATCATCAATTCCAACAATCTGTGAACACCAAATGCACTACATGGCTAATCCAGGGAGCCTTAAATAAGTGATGACCACCCTCTGTCAAGAATAAAGAATGTATCATGAATATGAAATGGATTTCCACAGAACTCCCTGTATGAGACAAGGACAAGAATTGTTGAATTTGATATGAATATACGATGAAACCATGTGCAGGTTTGATTCCCGGGAAACAGTATTACCTGGACATGGTGGGCAACAAATATTAGGTCAGAACCTTCACATTTTAAATGCTTTTTATTTCATGCATTGCTTAAATTATATTTAAATGATATAGCAAATGACAATGTTAAATGTTATTTGTCTACTATTGTTTGCTACACCATTTAATGCAATTATATAATCAGATAATCATCTACATTTCTTTTAGAAATAAAGGTGCCAAAAAGGGTTCTTTGAATGATGCCATAGAACAGAGGTGTCAAAATCTGGCCCTGGATGGCTCATGTCCAGCACAGCTTGATGGTTCTCCTCCTCAAACACATTCACTAAACCTGACAATTAACTGGCGAGATGAACCAGGTGTTTCTGAGCAGGGAAATCACCAAAACGTGCTGGACCACAGCCCTGCAGGACTGGAGTTCGACACCCCTGCTGTAGAGCCTTTATGAGGTCAGCCACTGATATTGAACAAGAAGGCCTGCCTCACAATCTCTGTTCCAGGTCATCTCAAAGGTGTTGAATGGGGTTGAGGTCAGGGTTCTGTGTGGGCCAGTCAAGTTTTTTTCACACAGAACTCATCCAACCATGTGTCTCTAAGGACCTCGCTTTGTGCACTGGGCCACAGTTATGCGGGAATAGAAAAGTTCCTCCCAAAATTGTGTCCACAAAGTTGGAAGCATGGCGTGGTCCAAAATGTCTTGACATGGTGAAGCATTAAGATTGCCCTTCACTGGAAGTAAGGGGTCACCTAAGTACAATAATGAAGAGGTGTCCTAATACTTTTGTCCATGTAGTGTACTCCACAATTGCCTTTCCATCCTCATTCTGCAATAAAATGATTTTTTAAAAGGCAACATCTGTGCCTTGTGGTTTGTTCTATTGGACAGTACTTTTGATGTGTTTCCCTGTGCTAAGAAGCAAACCCCATTAACTCAACAGACACTTGTAGCAGAAAATGGGCAGCTGCTGAATCAAGTGCACTTTGGCTTCAGCTGTAAGGGTATTTTGAGCCAGTGTGTTTCCTGTCCTTAATGAAGGTAAAAGAAAATATGCTGAATTCTCTGTGGGAAGTGAGTGTCAGAGTTGGGCAGATTACATTGAGAAAGTAGATAACAAACCATTCTAAATGTGTTCAATAATGTATTCTGTTACAACACTTAAAAAAATAACATGCGTATTTACAATACATCTTGATGAGACACATAGAACAAAGTCTGCTCTTGTTTTTTATTCCTGACTGTATTTTTGTGTAATTCCTTTGTTAAAAATCCTTTATCATTCCAATGAAGGTCTGAAATTCTCAGTTGTTTTTCCCTTCGCATCACTTTTTCAGTCTACTGCTGCTCCTTCAATCCCTTGAGCAGGACTGCTGCCTGTTTCACAAACTCAGCAAAAGTGGCCACTTTTTGGTAAATGCACCAGCAGACCCTCATATATTTTGAAATGTGTGGGTTGTCACTAGTCTCTGAAATGCAAATATGTTGAAACTGGGTTACACTTTATTTGAACCTGCTACATAGCACTGAAATAACCACGCTATAAACACGTCATGGGAGATTTCATATACTGATATGAATTGCCATGATAAATGTCCTTTATTGTAACAGTGTCACATTACTATTACTGTTAATTGTGATGACACATTTATGATAACAGATTTTAAATTTAATGTCATAAAATCTAACATTTTAGTATAATATGTCATGACAATTACCAGCAATGGTTATAATAATGTAATCTGAAACAGCTACATATGACATCTCCCAGGGCATGTTTATATCATCGCTGTAAAGGATTAAGTAGAGCATTATGTAAAACTGTACAAAATGTAGTTCATTTGGTGGTATGGGCGGCTGGGTGAGTAATACATACACTGGAACACAGAATTATTTTCCATTATATCCATTTTTATATTGTTCAGCTTTCCCTAAACTCAACCTATTTTATGTACACATTCATACACACATCCACTCACACAGGCACACACATGTACACACATGCATACGCACACATACACACACGCACACAGTTATAGGCATATACATAAACAAAAAACTACCACAGGTTTCTGCGCGCTGTTACAGTGTTGCCGTCGGTTTGTAATTTGTTCTGTGTTTGTGTGGCTGGTTCTTGTTTTTTAGATGCAGTATTTGGAACGATGACACACTTGCAGTAGTTTTCATTTGGATCTCTTCACTGTCTTTCCCCGATTTTTCTCTCTCTGTTGACTCCTTTCCTTTTCTATTTGTCTTCACTTGTATCTCTCTCTCTATGTCCTTTACCCCTGTTTAATCCATCTTAATTATAATCAAATGAATGAATAAATAAATAAATAAATACAAATTTCAGACAACAAGAGGAGCTTATACTGTTAAAGCCCCACTTGGCAAAACAAAGGTGTCTGGCACATCATGGCACCCAGCTTCACATTCTGCTTGCTAAGATGCCAGACACGACAGGTAAAAAAAAAAAAATGTATACATGGATTTGGTTTATACATGGATTCCATGATTTCTTTTTAAACTTTGTTTATTTGTTTCATGCTTTCATTTCGGAGTACAATGAGACATTGAACTGCTTGAATTTCGATTAAAAAATGGAAAAATTGGTTCTAAAACTTTTGACCGTGGGGTGGTGGTGGCGGCCTAGTGGTAGGATACTTGCCTCTGGACCCAAGAGGTCATGGGTTCAAATCCTACCTTCAGCAAAAACCACCACTGGATTCCTGAGCAAGACCCTCAACCCCAAGTTGCTCCAGGGAGACTGCCCCCTGTAGTTAGGGAATGGAAGTTGCTTTGGATAAAAGCATCTGATAAATGGCGTAAATGTAAATGACCGGTAGTGTATCCAGACCCTACTGACATGGGACCAGCAGTGCCTATACTACCAACTCTGTAGTGTTTGATCTGATATTATAATCAGTCACATGACCTATCGCCACATGCAGGTTCATTTCATTTCCACCACTCCGTCTGGGTACTTAACTATTTTTTGTCACTGAGTGTATTTTAAAATGAAAGAAAACAACTCCCATGGTTCTGAAAACGAATGTATGAAACACATGCCAGTTGTATAACGTAGTTGACTGTATACTGGACTGTATATTTATTCTGTTAATCATTTTAAAAACCATTTTGTAAGTTATTCTCTTTGGCACAGCCAGGAAATGCATAGGTGTTGGGCCTGTGACATGTACATGCCAGGACTGAAGGAGTATGAGGAACACATCGCCACCCTCAACCACATTAAAAACATGGGCCTCCTTCAGCGAAAAAGATGTAGAGGAAATGGGTTTAAAGTGGATTACACTGATGCGGAGCTGACTGCCATTTGTGCCAGGAGAGATCAGAAAAGACAAGCTTTAAAGTAAGTCTTTGATAGAAAATATGCCTGTAACATGTGACCATATGCCGTGTAAAAGTCAGAGACCACCTACATTTATTAACAACCATTAAGAGCAGGTTATTTATTTTGCGGTGTCAGGAAAACAAAACAGAAAACAAATTTAACATAAAATTACACAGAAGCCTCAACAACTAAATATAATTTCAGTGTTTAGTGTGTTCACCCCTGAAAGCTTCCATTTTTTTTGATAAACTCACTTTTAGTTTTCCACAAAAAATCTACAGGGATATTTTTCTGCTTCTTGTAAACATCTCCAAAGTTCAGCCTTAGAAGCAGTATATTCTAATATAATCCCAGTTACAGATTTAAATTTATCAGTCCATAATATTTTGCTCCATATCTCAGATGTCCAGTTTGGGTGTTCTAGTTCAGATCTAGATCTATTTCCTTTTCTCAGTAGCAGCTTCTTGAACGACTACATATCAAGAAGCAGCGCAAGAGAAACCCAAGAGTAACAGTACATATGTGAGGCACTGAGACTGAGCTGTTGTCCCCATCATAGAGTCTCAAATGTGCGAGGTGGCTAATATGTGTTGGGTATTTGGTTGTGTGAGTGTCTATTTGAAGGGAAATTGCAAATTTTTTTGTTTTTATTTTTACAAAAAAAACAAACATTAGATGCTTTCAGGAACATCTTCATTAAGAGGACAAAGATGTCCTAGTCGGTCTCTGACTTTTGCACAGTACTGTACAATACTTCAGTGAAAAATTTTATTGTTCTGTAATGTATTGCACTGTATATTAATGACACAAGACTTATTAAAAGATCGTGAACCTGCACATTATGTAAATGGTAGCTATCTTTAAAAACTGTTTAATGATACTGGGTCTTGATTTGATAGTGACTGACAAACAGAAGTTTACAAAAATAACAAAGATTACTTTTGTCATTTTTGCAATTATTAGAGAGCTTACTTTTATTATTAGAGAGTGACTCAGGAAATTGTAGTAAATATCATGTCTGATTGCTCATGTATCTTCTTGCCGTTAGGCTGGAGAAGAAAAAAAAGAGGCTGAAAAGGAGGAAGGCGATGAAGGAGTCCCGGTCAAAGAAACAGATAAATCGCAACTTGCAATTGGAGAAGATCCAAATAAACAAAAACACAACAATAACGAGTGGCCATCAGAGTGGTAACCAGTGTGTTGCTCGCACACATAATGTACGTTTCCACAGTAATAAACACCAAAGACCAAGACCTATTTTGGCTCAAGAACCTGATCTGGAATCCAATATGTTTAAGTCAGAGCAGGTTGCGGACTGGAACAGCTTTTACTGCCAGCAGTCAAGCTTTCATAACTTTACAAGTGACCTGTTGTCTCCATCACTGGGCATATTTTTTTCTTTTCAGGAAGATGATAAGAGCAGTTCCCAGCAAAGCATTTCAGGAGTGTTCAAACAGAAAAGTAAAACACAGGCTGCATTTCAAAAGACGAGTCGGAAAAGGTTACTTGATGCAGACCCCTCATATTCTCCCCATGTAAAAAAATCTTATTTGACAGATGTTCCTTCAGTGAACCTGAAACCAGACATATATGGTGGATGTTCCAGCTTCAGTGAAGGAGCTGAGAGTGAGCGTGTGAGTCAGGGTACATCTTTGGATATAAATGCCCAGTCCCTCCATTATCCTGGACTGGTCCATGGACAAGGGGTCCCGTGCTTATTCCTGATGGGTAATCGCGTGGAGAAGGATCGGGGTCTGTTTATTCATTCACAGGATAGAGATGGAATCACCAAATCAACAGAGGAACCCAAGTTAAAACCTGTAGTAAATAAGAGATTAAACAAAAGCGAAGAAAACTCAGCTAAACTGTCAGTGACCCCTCGAAAGCTCAAAAACACTGGAAAGCAACAAGCTAAGATCACAAGAAAATTATCTCTGCTAATGAAGCCCCCAGGTAGAACCAGCCCTGCAGCATCCAGTTCTAATGTGCTGAAGGAGAATAAGGCAGACCAAAAAGAAGAAGAAGAGCCTGCACACAGCCAGCACAGCCTCACGGCCTTGTTGAGCCGATCTGTCAGTGAAACGGAGGCCAGCAAGCCAGATGTGGCCAGACGGGTCCGCCCCTCTCAGAGGCCTGATGAGAGTGAACTAAAGCCTGCAGTGCAGAAGCTCATCGGTTCTAAAGGCTGGAGGAAGATTTATCAGGAAGCCACTAAGGGGAAGCTGCAGAAGAACAAGTACGTGCCCAGGTGAGCCGACCAGTAATGCATCAGAACGCCTGATTTTTTAAAGGCTGGCTTGGTGGTACTAATACTGTATGACATGATGATGTCTTTACCAATAGACAAAATACAGCCTTCAAACTAACTGGTGCTGTTTTAAAATATCGTTGCTGTCAGAAAAGCCATTTCTCCTAAATGTCAACTTTTCAGGACAAGAGGAAAAACTTAACTTATAGTGTGCGTTAATGTAAAGTAATTGTTGACCATTGCTATTTTTTTTTCACTAAATTTGATAAGGATGTAATGGGCAGCTGATGTTCTTATATTATAGAAAAAAACAAGAAATGACAAAAATGAAGATTTTATCCTGAAAGCACTGATATGCAACTTACAGATAACAGTGATATGCAACTTACTGTTACAGATAACAGTGTGTCATACACTGTCAAGAAGCAAGTGTGTTTGATAGAGAAGGCATATTGGCAGAAAACGATGGGTCAAAAAGAATGAAGCCAATACTGTCCTGTTGCAAATTTAGAATGAAACAGCACACAGACTGTTGTGGGCTGTGTTTTATTCCTTTGGCATTAAGTGTTTGAGCATGATAACCTACTTTTAAATGCTGGTCATGTGTCCTGAATGTAGCTGAAATAGCTGAACTTTTTAGCACTATGTTTTGCGTGTTTCTCATGATTGAACTCTGTGATCTTGCCGCCCATCTGAAGGTTCGGTATTGAGCTTGTGAATCCATCAGCACCTGAGCCACTTGAAGTGGTTCTGGAAGAAGTTGAGGACTTTGCTGAAGGCTTCCAGTGGAAATCGATCAACCCTGGTGACATAACTCCATCTTTTTCACGTGAAAAGACCTTTTTCTCACAGCCAGCAGAGGCCCCTCCAGGTCCCAGTTCTGAAAAGCATGATGGTGACGCATCAAATCTCACTTCACAACCACTGCAGTGCACCTCTATGAAAAGCAAAACGATGAAAAGGGCTGCCAGAAGGAATGATGATGCTTCAGGGACACACAGAAACTGTCATGCAAAGGTTGCAATGGGGGTGGGGAGAAAAGATGCTTCTGAGACACAACATGGCATTATGCCTGGGGCCAGTTTATTTCATGGGAGGCCTGAGAAGTTGGATCATTTTGGCACAGAACAGTTCCAGAGCAATGATGAGCGCATACAACAAGAAACGAGGGTATGATTAATACACTGATATCATTTATGCGAGGTTTCATGTTATAAATAAGAGTTCAAACTAATAAATATAATCTTACCCGTCTATGTATGTCAATTGCTGCTTTTTCCTCCACAGAGTGCGTCAAACAAAAATATACAAAATGTAGATATCATAAAAAGTGAGTATTTTTAAACTTCTCTTCTTGAATGAAGAACAGTTAGTTTGTATTTTATAAGAGAACAAATGACTGAAAGATGTAGAACATGTTTCCCCATACCTCTTTGTTAGCGTCTGGATAAACAACACCTCACATTCTCAGACAGCATGAATTTGTTTCGCACCTTTATATATGACTGTGTTGTGTCTGTGTGTGCGCTGTCCTCAGGGAAGGTGAGTGAATTGCTGGCAGCGTTTCAGAGAGAGGATGAGCTGAATATCTGTTTGGAGGATGCAAATAATGAACTGCTTCTGCATCACGCTGCCCTACAAGCTGCTTTCAGGAACGTTCAGTATCTTCTAGAGATGAAACAGCAGGTAAACAGTAGCATTGTTTGCCATTGACATAGTTTCACAGATGTAAAAATTTAATTGCAAAAAGGTTAAAAGGAGTACGCTCTAAACTGGCTCTTCCAGGGTTCTTTGGTAAAGGTAGTGTTCTGTGTTGCTGTGAACATTCAAAGAACCAAATGAATTCTGGTTAAATGCCTCTCTATGATGGGAAATCTTTTGTAAATGGGTCTCTAACCATTAGAACTATAAAATCTGATTTCAGCAAATACAGTACTGTGCAAAAGTCTTAGGCACCTGGGAAAATTCTACTTAAACCCTGTTTACTACTGGACAGTAGTGTTAAGTTAGTGTTAAAACATTAATATTAC
>JBBJLS010040143.1:0-13971 GCA_037577275.1 Bryconaethiops microstoma
CTTCCATTTTTACCATGTGTAGCAGAGTCTATGTTGTACCAGTATGTGATAAATAAAAGTCTTGAACTCTGAGTATTAAGTATTTGTAAAAGATTTAGAAGATTTAGTTACTACTAAAGCTTAGGGAGCAGGGCCAGGCAGACAGTGACAATCCACTGACACCTGGCCATTGACAGAGGGAGGGGGAAGTTACAGGTGTGAAACACCCATATAGTGAATATACATGTGAAAGAGCAGAGAAAAAGTAGACAGTCTTATTCTTTTACAAACTGCACTGATACTACATAACATTTCTGAATGCTCTCCTTATCTTTTTGTAGCCAACACATATGTTTACAAACTTCAAACTTCAAAAGTCTTGCTCAGACATATTTAAGGTGGTTTTTTTTTTACTTTGTTTGAAGACCCCTTTTTTGTCATGTCATGTTGATATTGTTAAAATATCACACAATATTTAAAAAAATAATTTAATTACATTCACTTTACTCACATATTATTGTTGTTGAGGTTTTCCAGAATATAACCATATGTGTCACTTTTTGCATAGATGTTTTTAGTGAGATGAAATACTTAAAAATATAAAGGTGTCACAAACTGCCTTAAAGTACCAGAAAGGCCTCAGACTTCAGAGTGTGTTAAGCTGATTAGACTGATTTTAATATTTTCAATCCCTTTATGCACTGTAAATAGTCCACTACATTGTAAATGGGGGTTTGATCCCCAAGTGAAAATGAAAGTTGATTGATTTCAGTGACTACTCCAGGCATCTCATTTTGAGCTCTTTCATTATTTCACTATTTCACTTACTAAGCTATTGCAATATGCACATATGGAGTCTATAGTGTGAGCGGCCACTGAAGGGCCTTCTGAGACAGAAGGAAGATGATTCACTGTCTTATCTGCCGTGCTCATCAAAGCTTATCAGACCCAAATCAAGCCAGCATAAGGTCTGTTGCTCTGCACTGTGTCCTCATAGCTTCTTGATTTGATTTAATCCTTGCATCATAGCAAGTTTGACAGACCTTAAGAAAGTTAGAACACTACTATACTCTATATTTTATTAACAAACTAACAAAAAGAATATATAATTAAATAAAACCCAATTAATTAACTGCACCCCAGAGATTTATGTGACACAATACATCTAATCCAGTATATATTCATATGATTCTCTGAGTGGATACAGATGTGGAGTGTTGCCTTAAACACCATACGCCTCATTACATTAATGACAGAAAGGAGTACATTTTCAAACATTTCTCAAAATATCTTGTGTATCAGTATAATAAGAACCAGGCAAGTTACAAATTATGACTCCCAAAAATTATCCCATAGTCATGAACATGAATATTTACCAAAATTCTTCAAAGCATGGCCAAAATAAGGCACATAAATCTTTTCTAAATTGTAATCTGCCAAACCCGTTAGAAAGTATATTTAGCATAACTTCTGAATATATAAATATGTAAGTTAAAAATAAGTTAGGTACATAGACCTCATCTCACAGATTAATTCTCTCAAGGGATTTGAGTGACAGAACCAAAATAGACCTTAAATGACTCCAATATACCATCTTACGCTGAATCACAGATCTTGGTGTATATTGGATATCTAATTTTTCCAGTGGGTCAATGATGATTCCTCCCTATCAAGTAAATATGTTGTATTCTTTCCACTCTCTTTAGTGTAGGTGACATCAGTGCAGGGCTAAGAGGGGGTTCTGGCTGCACACTGATTTGGTTAGGCCACTTAAATGGCCTGGCCTGCAGAGAGACTGCATTAACCCCACATGCTACAATCTGCACAACCACAGCACTGATTACATTCCCAGTACTAATAAGGGTGTGTCTGGTGTCCCAAATCAGTGTAATGGAACACACCAGAAACCCAAGAAGAGATGTGTTCAGTCAAACATAATGTACATGGACAAAAGACACACACACAACAACACTGCCTTATTGTTTATAAATAACCTATTTTGAAATTAGATACAGACATTAAAGTCCAGAAGTTTGGGCCCACCCTCAGACTTTTTAAAAATAAACAATATGCTGCTCTCATCAAAATAACCACCTTTTGGCTCTATCACAGCAACACAGAATTGCAGCACACTTTCCAGCAATTTTAGGAAATAACTTTTGTCCACATCCTGTTCTATATGCTGGACGCTCATTTCTAATTTGTCATTACAGCTTATTACATTTCAGCTCAATGGGAGACAGATGCGGAGACTGGGGAGGCCAAGACATAATTCTCAAAAACTTTTGTTTTCTTTAGACTGGAACGAATTTTAGCACAATTTTGTTGAATGCTTGGGATTATTGTCCTGTTGAAGAATGAAATTTTGTTCAAGGATTGTTTTGAAGTTTTTTCACAATCCAGCACAAAGTGAATCTCAAAAGTAGTAAAGACAGACCGGATACGTCTTCTTCAAAAACCAATAGTTTTTGTGGCTAAATAATGTGTTACAGACAATATAATATTGAAAACCAGTCAGTTTCAATTTTTTTTCTAATGCTTTCTTGTAATACAATTTCAAAGTAGCAAGTATTAAACATGTTTTGCTGAAGCAAGTCCTAAAAGTATATAAAGAGAACCCAATTAAACAGATGAGATGAAAATATAATTTAGATAAGAGATAAGATAAATCTTTACTGACATTGTCAATTTTCCAAGGAACATGAAATTTAAGCTGAAGTCGACTCAGTGTGAGGTATATAGTTAAGATATGAATAAAATAAGAGAGTTAAATAACAAACAAATAGCAATAGTAGTATACAAATTGCACTGGTAGAATAAATACGAAAATACATATTGCACTGGATTTTTACAGTGTATTGCACAGTGTGAAAAGGCATTGCACATTATGGAGACATTGGAGATATTCCACATTATGGCTAACAGCTCAGGGTCATGATTGCTTTTGGATAAAAGCTGTTTTTAAGGTGGTTTGTTCTGGTTATCATTGCTCTGTGTCTTTTGCCTGATGGCAAAAGCTGGAAGTGGCAATGATCGGAGTGTGATGAGTCCAGTGAAATGTCTTTTCGGGAGGTGTAAATTTGTTCCAGGGTGGTGAGGGGGCAGCCAATTGTTTTTTCTGCTGACCTGATGACCCTGTGGAGTGCTTTCCTCTCTGAGGAAGTGCAGCTGCCGTACCCCACACACAGTCCGTACGCAAGTACACTTTCTATGGAACAGTGGTAAAAGGCAAGGAGCAGATTTTTAGGGAGCTGTTTTTTTCTGAGGATTCTCAGAAAATACAGTCTTTGCTGCGTCTTCTTCAGCAGCTTCTTGGTGTTGGTGCTCCAGGTCAGGTCATCCTCCAGCTCAATGCCCAGGAACCTGAACACCAGGACCCTCTCCACACAGGCCCCACCTATGATGAGTGACTGGATGTAATTTTTATTTTTTCTGAAGTCAATGCCTTTGTTTTTGTGGTATTAAGGAGCAGGAGGAGGCTATGATATGACTCTACACCAGTTTCTCACAGCACTTCATAATGACAGGTGTAATTTATGACAGTAAGCACTTCATAATGACAGTGCAACTGAGTGGTAGTCATTCAGCCTGTTCGTGGTGGATTGTTTTGGCAGTGGAACAATGATGGAGGACTTGAGGCAGGATGGGATAGTGGCCTGGGACAGAGACTGGTTGAAAATCCTAGTGAAGATTCCAGCCAGTTGATCCGCACAGTCTTTCAGCACCCGTCCAGCCACATGATCAGGTCCAGCAGCCTTCCTCGGGTTCACCTTCCTCAGCACCCACCTCACCTCACACTCCTCCACTGTGAGTGTGTGTCTGTTATGGACGGGTGACTGTGGTGGAGCTGCTGTTGAAGTCGCCTCAAAGCAGGCAAAAAAATGTTCAATTCCTCTGCCAGAGAAGCGTTACCCTCGGTGGCCGAGGAGTTGCTGGATTTGTAGCTGGTGATGTGCTGGACACCCTGCCACATCTGCCTGGTGTTATTGATCCTCAGGTGGTCTTCTATCCTCCTTCTGTACACTGCCTTGGCCTCTCAGATGCCTCTCTTCAGTTTGACTCTGGCTGCACTGTAAAGTGCCCCATTCCCAGACCCGAAAGCAGTATTCCTGGCTTTCAGCAGGTTCTGAACCTCTGTCGTCATCTAGGGCTTCCTGTTCGGATAAATCCTAATGCGTCTGTCCCTGGTGACATTGTCTGTGCAGACCCTGATGTAATCCAGGACTGCTGTAGTGTGATTCTACAGGTCCTGGTGACCAAAAACCTCCCAGTCGGTTTTCTGGAAGCAGTCTTGTCACTGTTGGGAGGCATCCACGGGCCATGTGGTGCCAGTGCTGGTGGTAGTGGGAGCTTGTTTCCTGAAGGGGTATATGCAGGGATCAGAAGCAGGGACGTGTGATCAGACTGGACAAGGTGTGCTAGGGGTTTAGCCCTGTAGGCCTGCCTGATGTTTGTGTACAGCTTGTCCAGTGTTTTTTCTCCCCCGGTTGCACATTTTGTGTGTTGATGGAATTTGGGGAGGACTGCTTTCAGATCTGCATGGTTAAAATCACCCAGTACAATGTGAGCACCCCCAGGATACTTGCTTTGTTTGCTGCTGATGGTGTCATGCAAAAGCCCCAGAGCCAAGCTAGCATTAGCATTTAGTGCTATGTTCACAGCAGTTAGCAGTACGACATTGAGTTCACAGGGGAGGTATACGGGTCTGCATTTTACTGTCATAAACTCCATGTCTGGAGAGCAGTGTCTGGCTACTATGGTGGAGTTTGTGTACCAGGTGTTATTCATGTACATGCACAGTCCCCCTCTTCTTTTCTTATTTGAGCTCTCTGTCCTGTCTTGCCGGTGAACCGTGTAACCTGTTAGCTCAATGGCCGTATTTGGAATGAGTGGATTCAGCCACGTCTGATCAGCAGAATGCAGCAGTCCCTGGTTTTTTTTTTGGTAGAAATCCGCAGTCTCCACTCATCCAGTTTATTCATCAGATACCTTACATTAGAGAGGAAGATGTTGGAAGCCCTGGTTTGTGATGCTGCTTTCTTAGCCTCACTAGCATGCCACCTCGACACCCTCTATTTTGTTTACGTTCTATGTGCAGCCGCCGACTCCTCAAAGCTGGGACTGTAATCCACGGAGAACCCGGTATCCGTGCAATGTTGTGGACGCTGAGAAACTCGGATGCCAAGCAACTTCCGCTCTGCATGCCAATATAAAAAATATCCTGCTGGATGTAGGTGTATCTAGCCAGGCAGGATGGAAAAAACACGGGTCAGAGGGCCCACCGGCGCTGCAACTATGCGCGCTGCCATTTTGGATAGGTTTAATCTTTTTTTTGTCAACTTTGTTTAAATGGAAAAATTAAACAAAGTTGATTTTTCCAATGTAAACATAAAATTGAAATTAAGAAAAAAAAACCCAAAAAACGCACCAACACCCTGCACTTCTCTCTCCCAAGCTAACTAAATTTTGGTGAGTGGGCGAGTGTTCAAGGATAAAATTAAGTTGTATAGTTTCGAAATCACTCCTTTAGCATAAGGATTAGTCGAAAGCAGATCTTCCCAGGCCTGCTTTGGAGCCAGTAGATTAAACCCCTGGAATGTTTTGCGGATTGGAAAATAGCGAAACATGTGGGTCACGGGTAGATCATAGGTAGAGGACAAGTTAGAAAAGTAGTCAAACACACCATCTACAAATAAATCCCTTACAGATGTAATACCTTTGTCATGCCATAGACTAAATGTCGAATCCAAAAGTGAAGGGGGAAAAAGATGATTATTCTTGACAGGGATATTAGCTAAACCGGACCAAAACTTAAAGCAACGTCTAAACTGAGACCAAATCTTAAGAGAGTTCAACACAACAGGGTTATTTGTATACCAGGCAGGTCTAATTTGCAGTGATGAATAAAGTAAGGCCGGAAGTGAAGAGGATTTACAAGAGGACAACTCAATCTAGCACCAAGGAGTACTAACAGATGTAACCTAATGGCATAGTTTTTGAATATGCGCAGTCCAATAGAGTTGAAGATTAGGTCAAGCCAAGCCACCACTAAGCCTGCACTTCTGCAAAAGGCTTTTATGAATTCTGGGAGCTTTGCCCCTCCATAAAAAAAAAGAGTTATTAGCCTGTCAACAGAAAAAAGTAATTGGGCAATAAAAGGGGGATGGTTTGAAATATGAAGAGAAATTTGGATAAAATATTCATTTTGACCACATTGATCCTACCTACCAATGAGACGGGGAGACCATTCCATCGTTGAATGTCCGATTTGACCTTTGAAATGAATGGAGTAAAATTGGCCTAGAATATATCAGAAACCGAATATGTGACATGGATGCCTAAGTATTTAAATCCAGTATGGCTAATTTGAAAGGGAATATCCCTATGGGTAGTTGAGATAGTTTAGTAATTGGAAAACACACACTCTTACGCCGGTTAAGTTTATACCCAGAGAATGAGCTAAAATTATTCAAAATGTGTAGAACAGCAGGAACTGATAAAGCCGGATCCCTCGCATATAATAAAAGATCATCAGCATATAGTGAAACCTTATATTCTTTGTAGTTACAGATAATACCCTTGAATGTGGATGATGTTCTGAGTGTAATAGAGAGTGGCTCAATAGCAATGGCAAAAAGTAACGGTGAAAGTGGACAATCCTGACGCGTACCTTGATTTAAAGGAAAATACACAGATTGAACCTCATTGGTATGAACACTAGCAAGAGGAGTCATATAGAGGAGTCATGTCCAAGAGATTAAACGGTCTCCAAAACCAAATTTGTGGAGGACTGCAAATAAATGCTGCCACTCAACTCTATGAAATGCGTCCATCGAGATCGCAATTTGACTCATCAGAGGATGGTTTTGAATGAATTATGTTAAAGAGCATACAGAGATTAGAGGACAGCTGCCACCCATTTCTGAATCCATTCTGGTCCTCAGAGATAACTTGCGGCATTACATCCTCAAGTTGCCGCGCCAAGATTTAAGCCAGCACCTTCACATCAACATTAAGCAAAGACAGAGGTCTATAGGATTCGCAAGAAAGCGGGTCTTTATCCTTTTTGAGGAGTAAAACTATTGAGGCCTGGGTCAGAGTGGGTGGCAACTCATGGCACTCTAGTGATTAATTAAACACAGAGAGAAGCAGTGGCACCAGTTGCCTACTAAACTTCCTATAAAACTCAGTGGGGAACCCATCAGGACCAGGCATCTTGTTGGACTTCATAGTAGAGATGGAACATAGCAATTCATCAACAGAAAGAGGAAATTCCAATTTTACAGCCAATTCAGAGGGGACAACAGGGTTATTGAGATTTTGCAAAAACTCACATTTTTGTGGTGTCTGTGGGAAATTCAGATGCATATAATTCAGAATAAAAGGATTTGAAAGTTGCATTGAGCTCAATAGGATCGGTAGTAGTTTTATTGCAAGTGGTCCTAATTTCGGGAATCAGGCGAGAGGCAGCCAGGTGCTTAAGCTGGTTTGCCAATAAACGACTAGGTTTGTCACCTTGTTCATAGTATGAAGCACGAGTATGTAAAAGTAAATGTTCTGCTTCTCTTGTGGAACACAGGTCAAGTTCAAACAGGAGATCCTGCCATTGTTTGATCAAGTCTGGAGTTGGACAAGGTACACATTTCTGGTCTAAATCACCAATTGCAGCAGAGAGACCATTACATTTAGAGTGCATAGCCTTGTTACAATGTACAGAACAAAAAATAATTTGCCCCCTAAGATAAGACTTAAGGGTTTCCCAGAGCAACAAGCTAGAGATGTCCTCAGTGTAAGTGAATAGCAGAAAATCATCTACAGCCCTTTGAAAGAAAATAACCAAAATCTTTATCAGATAGAAGAAGAGAATTCCAGGGGGGAATTCTCCAGGTGGGATGACAATGCTTATAGGAGGCTAAATGAATGTCCATTACGACTGGGGTATGGTCAGAAATTACAATATTGAAATAATCAGTATTGGAGACAAATGAATTAAGCGCCCTATCAATTAAAAAGTAGTCAATTCTCAAATAAGAGTGATGAATGGAGGAAAAAATACAAACAAAAAATACAAACAAACCCACACATCAGCGTCCACCTAAAAAAAAGGAGACAGCAGTGCACTACTCCAAAACCAAAGAACTAACAGCCACGTAGGCCAGTAATAGGGCAGCACGGGGGAAAACTGAACCTGAAGACAAACTACCATCGGAAAAAAAACAAGCACCCAAAGAGCCCCCGCCGCACCCCTCCATTCTAACCTTTAGGCATTAATGAAGAATTATAACAACATATAATAATAATAAAAACACCTCATAACAATAAAACTTATAACTTACTCCAGTGCAGTTACATACCAATACAGCCAGAGAATATAGAACTCATATTTATCTTATCGTGCTAATGCTAAAGAGCACAGAATACCTTGGAAAAGACCGGATAAATGCTCTACTCCACAACAGTTCAGGATTTGTTCAGCTTCTGTGCATAGTTTTTGGCATCCTGAGCAGACAGAAAATCTTTGTCTACCCCATTGTAGGAGATGCTGAGTCGGGCTGAATAAAACAGTCTGTAGCAGACCCCCTCGATCAACCAGAGAAAGTGCCTAACTGTGTTAAAAGCAGCACGAGCACGGGCTACTCCAGCGGTGTAATCAGGGAAGATGCTGATGGACCAATCCCTGGCTTTAAGTTGTCGCTCTTCTTTGGCACATCGCAGGATGTCAGCACAGTCAATGTAATATTGGAATCTGACTATGATACGACAAGGCCTTGAAGCATCTTTGGGCCTGGACAGAGAAACGCGATGAGAACGGTTGAGAACAGGTTGTTTATCCAGGCTGAATATCTTCTTCATCAGGGCTGTAATCATGGCTGCGGTGGCAGAGTTAGGGCCTTCAGGCACTCCAAGAATCCTGATGTTGTTATGCCTCAACCTGGCCTCAAGGTCCTCATTTATTCGTCAACTTAGCCACAGTAGCAGTGAGAGTCTGTATAGTTGTCACACGCACCAGCCACTTGACGTCAGAGGGGCATGAGAAATGACTCATGGCCAGTTTATATAAACATCCGAGCTTTCCACCGTCTCAGCTCTCTGTGCACCACTGCCCCCATTCTCATCCACCCGGACCCTGTGAAGCTTTTCATTGTCAAGGTGGATGCCTCTGATGTGGGCGTAGGCACCGTCCTCTCACAATGGGGTCCAGACCAGAAGCTGCATCCATGCGGCTTCTTCTCCAGGAAATTCAATCCCATTTGCCGGACTCCCCACAGCCAAAACGACCGCAGAATTGGTCCTCGAGCACGTCGTCCGACTGCATGGGTTCCCCAAGTACGTCGTCTCCGACAGAGGGCCCCAGTTCACCTCTAAATTCTGGGGGGCCTTCAGCCATCTGATCAGTGCCACTGCCAGCCTTTCATCCGGCTACCACCCCTAAACTAACGGTCAGACAGAGCGGGCCAACCAACAGCTGGATCACTTCCTCCGCTGCTTCATGGCGGATCGACAACGCTCCTGGACGCGCAACCTCATCTGGACTGAGATTTCACACAACCTCCTCACCTTCTTTGCCACGGGACTCAGCCCATTTGAGGTGTGCTATGGTTACCAGCCCCTAGTTTTTCGAACACCAAGAGGTGCCGTCCGCCCACCAGTTGGTCTGCCGGTCAGCCAATGCCAGGTACACAGAGCAACACCGCCGCCAGCACCCCCCGGGACGACTGTTCCAAGTAGGTGACATGGTCTAATTATTCACCAGGAACATCCGCCTCCACACAGACTCTCCCAAACTCACCGCACACTTCACTCATCGCATCATTCACTGCATCAACCCTGTCACCTTCCGGCTCCAGCTGTCTGCATCACTTAAAATCCACCCAGTATTTCATATGTCTCAACTAAAGCCTGTTTTTTTTCCCCCTCTGTCTTCCCAGGCTCCGGTCCCCTCTCTGCCACGGATAATTGATGGTGGTCCTCGACTCGCGCCGTCATGGTTGTGGCACCCAGTATCTGGTCGACTGGGAGGGCTACGGCCCGGAGGAGAGGTTGTGGGTTCCCGAACGGCACATCCTGATCCCTGCCCTCATCCAGGACTACCGTCGTCGGGTATCACTGATGCCGGCCCTGGTAGGGGGGTACTGTCACACGCACAGCCACGTGACGTCAGAGGGGCATTGGAAATGACTCATGGCCAGGGTATATAAACAGGAAGTTGGCATCAGTCCAGCACTCAGTCATTGGGTCCCAACCTGGCTAGAATCCAAGTCCTTGTCTAAGCAGTACTGTGAGTACTAATCTGTCCCAGCCTTATCCCCAGAGTTTGTATACCCTTCTGTGTGCGTGTGTGAATGCTGATTCCTGGTGGGAATCTTCACTCCAACTAAGGAGCATTCACAGATTAAACAACATGAGTTCACCAGCTCTCTCATGCCAATCCGCGACTGGGCTCTTCCCTCACGCAACACTGGGCAACCTGTCAGTTCATTTCGTGTCTACTTCGTGACAAAAGTAGCTTTCATAGTGACAACATCATCAGGGCAGCTCGTTAGAGAATGCTCCATATCACGAACTGTCTCATTTAAAGACACAAAATTCGCATTATTGGCTGCCTTGTCTGAAGCCCACTCAGATCTCAAAGCCTGTAAGTCTGGAATGGTATCTGAGAGTGTCTCTGCGAGGGCCTTTTTGAGCTCAAATTTAATAATATCCACAATCTCTTTTCTCACCGCCTCTAGTCTCCAACTTTAACACGCCAACATCTGTTATCGGCATAGAAGAGGGTGATATCGAAGCTGCAGCCACTGGGGGAGATTCTTCAGGAGAGAGTGCGGATGCAGCGTGTTGACTACGCCTCTCGTGGGTCGCAGTTCAGGTTTTATTATTCCTTCCAGCCATATTCACAAGATTATTCAAAAAGTAAATGCACTGGATGCAATATAAATATGAATAAGAATCGGGGTGAATGCCTAATCATAAACACAATTACAGAACAGAACACAAGACCACAAGTGCAGACAGGACAAAGAACAAGAGCAACAGTACAACTCGACGAGACAAGTCAAGACAACGTTCAGTGCAATTGACAACAGCTACAGTGAGGATAAATACAGTATTTTGACAGGTACTGTATTGATGTCCTCCTGCTTTCTACAAGACAACACAGTTTCAGATATTTGCATCATCCAGCAAGCAGTAATCCTTGTGGTATTATATGTTAATGACACCATTTAGCACTTTATCGAACTAAAGCTCTTCTCTATTCTTGTCACATCACTATTTACAAGATGTGGCTCTCCAAACAACCCATCCCCAGGAGAGTCATTATGCTGGCTCACAGATCTGCTGGGATTGTTGGCTGGGACCCCCACAACACAAAGCAATTGCATAAACAAACTGCAGCCATTGAGCTAATGAATGACTAAAAAAGTGCTTTAATCTTGGTATTGTCACAGTACACAACTCGTAGTCATGTGAGACTTAGATTTAACAAGTCTCTAGGTGGTTTGATGAGCCACAGAAGGTGGATTTGGAGCTCTAATAGATGTCAAATAGAGATTAAGGTGACGTTACTCCTTTGTTCAAGATGTAAACTACACTCAAGCCTTAAGAATACATTACATTTTGGCAACATGATACCTTTAAGATATTATACATTTAAAACCTTTTTCATGTAGTCAGAGGAACTTTATTTATGCTGAGCATTACACAGCACAGCAGGACTCACACTAGGCCTGGTTGCCTTGTACGATGTCTTCATGTTTGTTGGATGGGACAGTTGAATTTGAGTTAAATGCTCAAAGATGGTTAGCCATCACACTAGAAGCATACCGAGTCCAAATGGATCGAGATCATCACGCTAGTCAACTTTGGTGGTGGAATGTGCTCAGGCAGGCTTAAAAAAAAGAGAGGTAAAGAAACAATCTTATGCATGTTAATAAGACTTTATTACTTGCCTACGATCATATAATTGTCTCACCCCATCTATCTCCTATTTACCTTCCTATCCCACCTCTGTAACCTGCTTATCCTTACGCATGCTTGCAATACTTTTTATTCTGTATCTAGATCTGAGCAACATAATAAAATCATAATATGAAATTGTAAGAATGAATGAACACAGTGCCTTTCTCTCTAGGAGCTCTGAGATAGGCTCAGCAGCCCCATGACCCTTTTGGGATAAATGGCTCAGATGGATGGGTGGGTGTATGCATTGATGGATTTACACAGTGGAACTATAGTGGCTTTTTAGCTGCCTGAAACATGCATTAACCTGAATTGCACTTAAGTGAAAGTTGCAAGTATAAAACAAGTTTCATGAAGGAGCCCAACAAAATGTAGATGGCACATCTTCTTATACATCAAATAATATCACATGATTGATTTCAGTAGATCAACAATAAAACAACTTAAACTGGAGATACGTGGTTGACAATGAGATCCTTTTAATTGACATCAAGGTAATTTATCATTGGTAACTTTGTTTCCTTTTTTCGGTTTCCTGAGCCATTTCAAACACGAGTTTTTGGTTCATAAATGGTTCTGTGCTGTCTTAACTAGGCAGCTATTTAAATGTCTGCTTGTGCCATTGATTTTTTGTTTGGCCAGTGTTTATTCATTCAGGATATAACGAATGAAAACTGAACTAATTAAATTACAGAAATATGTTTCTCAGTGAAGCTGTAGAGCTTTTAGGACAGCATGTGTTAATTATTAAATAAACAATGATCTTAATGGCTTTGTAAACATGAATTTTCAAATGCCTCAGGCCTTTGAAAAGTCACAGAACACATTTAAATATCAAATATATGGTTGAAAACAATGGATAAGTATAAATAAATGATGTTAGAAATATACTAAGATATACAAATACTGCAAAAAAAAAATACTTAATGTTGTCAGAATGTGATTGAATAAACAGGTCTAACTGGGGTGTGTGTGTGTGTGGGGGGTCATTTATAATTAGCAATTAAACAAAAATAAGTATTATTACAATGTCAAAGTATCTGTGTCAATTTATCAGGAAAAGTAACTATATGTTTTCTGAGGTTAGAGTGAGTCCTTTAGTTCACTACATATAGTCTCTACATTTCATCCCTTCCCAAAGCCAAGCTTTGACTCACGTGGTCCAAGATGTAGCTGCTACTGGAACCACCCACCATGAGTTCAAAGGCTGCTGTGTTTTTTTATTTTACAGTGACATAACTCAGCAACAGCATTCCAGAGGTGGCGACCCAGATTAGCAGTTCACAGCCACTTCCAGGACACTGAGAATGCATGTGGCATG
Source organism: Bryconaethiops microstoma (assembly GCA_037577275.1). Lineage (NCBI taxonomy): Eukaryota > Metazoa > Chordata > Actinopteri > Characiformes > Alestidae > Bryconaethiops > Bryconaethiops microstoma. The sequence continues at coordinate 13,259 of JBBJLS010040143.1, forward strand.
ATATCCAGGCAATCACCGACTACAGTTACTTTTAGGGCCTCTGATCAGAGTCAACCTACTGAAGGCTGCTGGACCAGACAACATTCCAGGTCATGTGCTTAGAGTGTAGAGCAGCTGGCAAGTGTTCCTTCAGACATATTCAATGTCTCTCTGTTCACCACTATTGTTCCAATGTACTGCAAAGTCACCACCATCATTTCCATGTCAAAGAAGTCGTTAGTATCCTACCTCAATGACTATCGTCTCATCACGCTTATCAGAAACAACTTCTCCAGTACCACCACACTGGCCCTCCCCAGGCCTGTGTACTCAGCCCACTGCTTTTCATTCAACTGACTTTACACTACTCCTTTCATGCTATGGACAATACTTCCAATTTTACAGCAACGCTTTTTTCTGCTTTTTTCGTGGCTATATATAATTTTTCATGCATTTCAATGCTAAATTATTAAGAAAAATATTTACTAATTTTGTACCATAAATATTAACTTAAATTCAGCTAAATTCCCATATAAAAGATAACTCTATACATTTTTTAGTACTGTCAAGAGAAAGCAACCGTATATTGTGGCCTAGTGGTGGTGGTGGCGGCCTAGTGGTAGGATACTTGCCTCTGGACCAAGAGGTCGTGGGTTTGAATCCTATCTCCAGCACACCACCACTGGGTTCCTGAGCAAGACCCTTAACCCCAAGTTGCTCCAGGGAGACTGTCC
>JBBJLS010040153.1:0-13971 GCA_037577275.1 Bryconaethiops microstoma
GTGTGTGTGTGTGTGTGTGTGTGTGTGTGTGTGTGTGTGTGTGTGTGTGTGTGTGTGTGTGTGTGTGTATGCATGTGTGAGCAGAGGGAGACAGCAGATGTTGCATTTGGAGGCCCTCTAGAGATCACTGTGTGTGAATGAGTTACAGGTTCTAAGACCTGTTCCCTCACAACTGGAATCCAAACACACACACACACCCCATAGCACCAATAAAACCAAATCAACCGTCTCCTAACTTTCATACACTACACCCAGCAAAAACCTACAGTGAACCACCAGAAACCTGCCAGAGCACACTGGTCAACATGTTTTATTGATTCCCTGCAGTGTCATTAAGTACACATCCTCCAGAGAGGACATATTTCTGCATTTTTTTACTACACAATCAGTCTTTTTATGCATATTGGGGGAAAAGTACCAAAGCTATGGTACAAATTTTATATTTTAAGTTTGCCGATATGTTAAACTGAATGTTAAAATAACTGCCATTTTTAGGTGTGTAGAGATTTTTTCACTTCAAAAATGAACAACGTAATCTGATCAGTCATCATTCAGTTACATACTGATGTCATAATTACACATTTTATGCTTAAACATTGCTATGTAAGATTTGCTTTGGTGCAATTTTAAGAGACAAAAACAGTCCAATCCAGCAGTGTCAGATCTACAGCTGCACAATAAATTGTGTTTGTGGTGCCTTTCAAGATATTAAAGGGTCCGTACCATCGCTTTTTTGGACTTAAAAAAGCTAAAAGTCTGTAAATATCGTTTCGTTTGGTACATTCACACCCCACTTCCATACAGTCTACTTATAGAGAATAAGCTTCAAAAGCAGTCCATTTTCAAAACATAGTTTTTGTGTCACAAATTTAACACATTTAAATACATTCCCTTTCTTTGACTATAGCGGTTTAGCCCCACCCATTTATGAAATGATTCTCTACCCTTTAATGGTTTAAAAAATAAGTTGGATTACTCAAAGAAACACTGTGATTGCTCATCTGCTTATTGCAGACTTCTGTGCTATCAATAATAGCTGGTGTCTTTGTGGGTAGGGAATTGCCCCGGCAATCAGAAGATTGTGGGTTCGAATCCAAGGATTGCTAGTGGCACCACTGAGGTACCTATGAGCAAACTACTGTCCCCACACACTGTTCCCTGCATGCTGCATCGCTGGTTACCCACTGCTTCACTTGGTGAACGAGTTAAGAGAAAGAATTTTGTGCTGTTCACACTGTGCTTTGTGTTCATACGCGACTATAAGGGGCCACTTTAGTTTATAATAAATTAAGCATGGGCCCAAATAACTGAGGGCTTAAGCGGTTAAATACGGTTGTTGTGATGATGGCGAAAATTTAATTACTACCACAGCTATTCCTTATGAGGGCCTGGCCATCGCTGCCTTGCCCTGCACGGAAGATTACATTTCTAGACAGTGTATGTATGTAAACAAACAAAAATGAAGTAATCTGAGGTCCTGTAAGATTGTTGCATCCAGTGCCAGTCAGGTAATGGCCTTGGTCTCTTCTGATTGTACATCACAGCCATTCAAATAAGGGGTTTGTGTCTAACTAAACAGAAACTGCAGTGACACCGTTTTATGACCTGGACCTAATAAGGTCTAGAAATTTAATCCCTGAGCAGGTGTCATGACTGTACTTTCAGGGCCTATTTCAGAATATCTTAATTAGTCTATCCCTTTAAAGCCACTTACTCTGGAGCTTAATATGCCACTTTATTTGAAACACTATTTTAAACACTGAAAAAACAATATACACAATGATTTCTGTAGTCCCGCAACTTTTGTCACTAACAGAGAACAGTTCTTGTTTTTTCTTTCCTTCCCAATATCTTTCATTTTTAAAGGCAGCATATTCACGCATGGTAGTAGTCCATCTCGAAAGATACACACAAACACTCCACAGATATCCTACATTAATGTATGTATTTAATACCACCCAGCTATGCTACACCGTATTCAACAAGCAATAAGCCAATCTGCAAATTGTGTAGTTATTTTAATGCTAGGTGATATTCAATATGTACAATGAATTAATATACTTAATAATAATACATATATATTGAAAACCACCCAGCTCTATTACACAGCACTCAGTAAGTATTAAACCCATCTGCCATTTTAATAATGCTGGGTAATATTCATTATGGAAAGACACACGATCAATCGGTAGGTAGACTGCAACAGTGGAGAGTTAGCATAGTGGATAACGTCACACAGAGGGTTTGAGTAGCCCTGTCCAGGCTTTGTCTTCACAAAGACCCATTCTACAATGGCTTACCAGATTGAGTCTTGCTTAAACGGTCTACACCAGAGGTGTCCACTCCGGTCCTGGAGGGCCGGGGTCCAGCACAGTTTGATGGTAGTTCTCCTCAAACATATTCACTAAACCTAACAATTAACTGGCGAGGTGAACCAGGTGTTTTTGAGCAGGGAAATCACCAAAACGGGCTGGACACCCCTGGTCTACACACAGCAAGCAATGGATCCTACCATTGGACCACAAAGGAAGAAATCACTTTTCAAACAAACCAACCTTCTGAATGATGGTGGCATTCGTTTCTGTCATTTTAGTTCTACTAGATTTACAGGGTTTAAAAAGGGAAGTTATGTCACCACTTAGGCATTGGAATGTTACCCATTTATCTTAATTCTTGTTTACACACTTTGCCTTGTTTAATATTTATTTTCTCTAGAGCTGCTACAGCGACTGCTGTGTGGTCATCCAAGTAAAATAAATGGTAATAAGGCGAAGCTTTACATTTTAGTACCTGGTGCCATTATGAATGATATTACTGAAACAGTAAGATGGACAAGAACAGCCTAGATGAGATTAGTGTTAATCAGAAAAGGTGCCAATAAATAAATAACTGATTAATAAAATACTTATTAACTGCAGTCCTATATTTCATCTTAGCCTTTCTAAACCCATAATGATGGCCTGAGACCACGGTAAGACAAAATATGAAAAAAAGGAAGTGAAAGTATGTTTTTAAAACCGACATGTGCTTATACCATTATGTTTCTCTCCTCTTTCAAGCGTTTAACACGTACATCGCTGGAAAACCAGGTGCAGGTAATTATTACATCACACTTACAAAGCGGAGGTTCTGCCTTAAGGCTCTACTGAAGTGTGAATAAACTAATAAGGTTAGATCAAACTAGGACTACCTCACATAAAGGCCACACCACAAGCTGTAAGTTTTGCACATTAATATTTGATGCTCTTTTTTTCTTATTTGTAACAGGCAGTTAATAATTGAAGAAGAGAATCCATTTTCAGGAGCACTACTCATCATTTCAGAGTGGCACACAAAACAAATGTGGCCGAAAGGAGGGGGAATAAAACGAGAGCACATTACACTAAAGATAGAGAGAGTGAGAAAGAAAAAGGTGGGGGAGAGAAAAAGAGACAGAGAAAAAGAATGAGAGAGAAAGAAAAGGGTGGAGGGAGAGAGAGAAAAAGAGAGACAAAAAGGAGAAAGAATGAGAGACAAAAAAAAGAGAGTGGCAGAAAAGAGAAAGAACGATACAGAGAGAGAAAGAGAAAGAGAGGAGCGAGGAAAAAAAAGAAAGAAAAAGAAAGAGAGAAGTAGTAATAGGGTTTGTTCCAGCACCCAGATAAGCCGATAAACCTGTACACAAATGGCGGTTTGTTTCTGCCGTCTTCGCTTGTTTGTTTGGGGATCAGGAGGGTGACGCGATGCTGCTTTTCCCATCTAAGCAGGTTTAATGAATTCGTATTAAGGTAAATAAATAAATTAGTGAGGGAAATTAAAGCTGTTCCTTTGTTCCGTTTGAGTGAACGGACTGAAAAGCTGGTAAAGCCCCAGCAGCATGTGCTGCAGGGAGCCGTTAGCAGAGAAGCAGCCGCTGGCCCTGACATGAGTAATGTCTTTATGGGGACCGAGGCTTGGAAGTGGTTAAGAGCACCCAGTAGCTTGGTGAAGTGCATTAAGGGAAAAGTGGAATTCTCTATTAGATGGCTACAGCTGCAGCCGGTGGGCCTACAGACATTCCACATTTCCTCTCTCTCTCTCTCTCTGTCTGTCTCTCTCTCTCTGTCCGTGGGAAAGCAGAGCAGAGGCCCCTTCAGGCCCTTGAGCCATAGCCCTTAAATATAATTGGGGGGATGGGGGGCATTAGAAATATTCTGTCTAAGCAATAAACAAACAAGAAACTCTGACCAGCACTAGAAAGAACAGCAAATACTCAGCATGGAAAATTTATACACACAACACATATTTTCTTTGCTGTGTCTCTGAAATACTTGATGTTTAATGTATGTTGAAATAACCTGGCTTTATTCAGGGCTATGCTGTAATTATTCAATTTTCACTCTAAAAGTGTTGGAAACTGTTCAAACAAAAGGAAAGAAAATGTTTTGCTTTGAAAGTGATGACATAGTGCGTGCCACCGTCACACACTCACATGCAGAACAGTCTAACTGTGTGCTATTCCAGCACACGCTGACCAATCTCAGAAGTTCCTGATGAGTGTTGCACAAAACCACAGGCATTCACACATTCAAATGTATGCAGGCAGCACTTTAACCAACTCACAGCACAATAAGAAAGGCTTGCCAAAATGCTTCCCACCTTTCTGCAGAAAGACACTAAGAATAAGGGTTGAGAGCTTTCATCTTCTTTGTATTTACATACATGGTGGATATATAGAGACACTAGTGAAGACGATTCGATCAAATACAGTACTGTACAAAAGTCTTAGGAACCTGTGCAAAGCCATTTATCTGAGCAGTGAGGGACTTTCTGCCAACAAATACACAAGTTAACATTTTAGAATGACTGCAAACAAACTATTAAATAATTAAGATTTTTGTAAAAAGTACTTTGTTTTGTGAGCTGGTTGGAAGAACTCAGTTACAGATTTCGCCTTTGCATAGATTTGCAGAACTCCATTTGCAGCTCCTGATTTAGTCTAATAAAGTATTGAACCAGGTGTTTGAGGTATTTGATGAGACCTACAGAGTAATACTGGGCTTCGACAAGGAGGTCTAGGAATGATTAAGCAAACACATAGATATAAATAAAAATCACTACTGTATTAACATTACTTGTATAGCCTGTTAAGTTTCACTGCCTCTCCACACATGTCGAGGATTGCAAAAGTCTGGGGGGAGAACAAAAAAAAAAAAAAAGGAAGTTTATAAACCAGAGGGGGGGAAATAAAGGAAAGGAACAGAAAAAGAGAAACATTTCATTCTGCCTTTTAGGTTCCATCTTTAAATCACAGAACAAGAAGTCAGCTTTCATAGCTCGTGTTTAGAGGAAACTGGCAACACTGAAAACAGTACAGAAATTGGTACTGTGGTACTGATTAACTTCAATATGACCACATTTTTTTATAAGTAATACCACAATATCAGACAATATTATCTTAGCATTAATGGAAATAATGAATCTGTGTTTACTGAAGTGCTGGTGTTCTATGTTAAAAGGCTAAACCAATATTTCTGGCTTTGAGAATTCCACAAATTTTCAGCATTTCTGCATAATTCAGCTGTCCAGATGTAAATAAATCATTCAGAGGGGTCTGAAATGGTGAACTGTGAAGACAGATTTTCTTTATTACTGATAGGAAACAAATATAGTCATTTTATTTACCCATCAGTGAACCTATACATTTATGCTGCCGTGACGTAATCAATGCTGTTGATGCTAAAAAACATCCATCATTTATACTTATGCATGAGTGATATTCAAATGAGAGATATTTGAAAATTAGAGAGGTATCTGAAAACAAAATGGTAGTTTGTTCATTGTCCACATGTTCGATAGCAAACCAGAGCAACACACGAAGAGAAAATACATCGGATTCTGGATGACGGACCCCACGGACCACCAGAAAACACACCACCAGTGCTGTCTATTCGTGTTTATTAAATCACCCTTAGTAGGGAGAGCTTTTAAAATACATGTTGTCCTTGTTGCTGCTAAATACAGTAAAGCCAAATCGTCTGCTTGTTATATTAAAAAGTCCTTTGAAATGTCTTGAGATTTCTTGTTCTATTTAGTGTGTGTTTGTGGATAACTGAGCTCACTGAGATGTGTCATTCATCAAATAATTTTTGTGCTGCATTATATCATGACAGTCTATTGTCAATATAAAAAAACAAATTAAAAGTTTATTTTCTGGAGGAAAATGAATCGGCTAGATTAACTGATAAACAATCAGTAGATTATTTGACAGAAAAAAAATCACCATTTGTGGCAGCCCTACTACTAGTTTAAATATGATGGTGGTAAATCTGAAAACAAACATTTTTACTGCATATTTTTTGCCATATAAACAATCTGCATATATCTTCCTGCAATTCATGTATTTAAAAACTACGTTTTAGGTCAATTACTCCTCAGAATGGTCGTAAAACAACTGGGACTTTTAGCAACACCGGCTGCAGAACCTGTGCTGCTTTTTGACTTATTCCTTCGTCTGAGTCTGCAGTTCTAAGTCCACTAAAACGTTAAAAAGTTAACTAAAAAGTTATTTTCACAATGTTCTTGTGAAAATGTTTTCACTGGAGAGCATCACTATTTCTTCAGAAAACTTAGTGAAACGTTCCCAAAAACAGGTTATTTTAGCAGACGTTTCCATTTCTTTGACGATGTGTCATCTGGTAAGTTACACAGTGAGACACTCAATTATACCGTCATGTGACTTGATGCTGAAAGTCTCTAATGTCTCTAGCATCAGGTAACACATTTGTAATGACGCTGCAATAGCTCACCAGGAGGTAACTTTCAGTGGCATTAAATGCTTCTAACATCTGGTTCCTATCACAGAATTTAGTGGAATTTTGCCTGTAGAGCGGAATATTTCACATCAAATCACTCTGGCTTTGTTTACATATTTGCAATTTGCAAGAAATTAGGAAAATGTGTTTGATCTCCCATTCAAAGAAAACCTGAAGTGCATTTATAACAGTACGTCAACAGACATCATTATTTTATGGAATAAAGTGTTATTGTGGACAATGTTGCTCATATATTAATACTAGTCCTGCACAATATAGTAGAAACAGTCTCTGCAATACTAATATCGCAAAATGCTGCAATATGCAAATGAGCCTCTAACCAATCACTGTGTTTGGTGACCAATCACAGCTCCAGGTGAGTTACTGGGTGTTCTGATGAATTGTGGTCTTCATGTAATCCAACAAAAATCTAATTTTTAACCCTTAAAGGTGAATCGGTGCATGAATGGGCGGGGCTAATTATGTGGCCAGAATAAGAAAATATATTTAAATGTGACATCACAAAAATTATGATTTGAAAATAATAATGATTTTGCTTAGTTTCTATTTATGGACTGTATGTCCAGAGGGAGCAAACATACAATTTATACAATAGTTACAATATTTATTTACTTCTTAATTCCAGAATAACGATGATATGGGTGCTTTAATATCTTGAAAGGAATCGCAATCGCACTATCAGGCAGTAAAATCGCAATTCTGATATGATAAACATTGTTTGCAGCCCTAATCAATACCTTTAAGAAAAAAGAAAGCGATACTAGTGCGGGGTAGAGACGCAGTGCCACTTTTCAAAAATTTCAGAGAAGATTGTACAAAACATTCGAGTGACACGGCCAGTCATGGTCACTCTGAAGATTGCACAACAAAACCCCTGCAAATCAGCGTTGCCATGGTTGCATACAGTCAGTGGAAGGGGGTCTGTGCTGAAAAAGTGAACATGCACTTTGAGCCCTCCACAGCACTCCCAGTAAACAGCATAAAGTCAGCTGAACTGCCATGCTCTTGATCCGCAGCCAAGCGGCCAGGAACACAGCAGACTTTTGACCCTCGCTGCTCAAAGCTCTGTTCTGCATCGCTCGGCTTCAAGCAGAGGAGCAAAGAATCTGAGCAACAGACCCTCACTAAAAACCTTCTCATGTCAGAACTGCCCTTCTTACATAAACTGTCAGTAGGAGGAAAAAAGTTCACGAGTTTTGTTAATGTATGCTGTTAGTTATGAACTACATATTATCCCTCTCTATCTATATATCGGTCTATGTACATTAGTATATATACACACACACACACACACACACACACACACCTACTCATTATTTTTATATATTACACATTATTTTAACATACACACGTTCACACATAATATGCATGCATGTATGCATATTATGTACGTATATACATATATATACGCACACAAAAAATATGCACATACAAAAATGATCACAATTAACATTCAACTTAATATTTTTTGTATGTGAAAATGTTTGTTGTGCATTTTGCAAAAGAGCCTTCACTGGTACATAAACTGCCCCTGAATTTCAGTCAGAAAGCATAAAAACTGCTTTCTTTTCAGCACTAAAAATGATTATTTCCAATCCTGTCCTTGGGGCATATTGGGAAAGGCCAGCACTTCTTGCAGCAAATGAAAATGGCTGTCAAGCTGCCTGAGCTCATATTACACATCGCGCCAGATGCAGTATCTAGAACACCTGAGTTGCTTAACACAATGAAACTGTATTGTGTGTGTCTGGTCCTACACACCTGGCACAGGCCATATTCTAATGAGGAACACTAATAGTAAATAGAGTGCAGGACTAAACCACTTTACTTGCACCAAACATGAGAGTTCATTTTTAAGCCGCAACAAAGAGGCAGCAACCCGACGAACAAGGCTTTTCATACGCATGCTGCTGCCAGCCCTCACAGAAACAGGCTGAGGGGCCCACTGCGAGGGAAAACGCTCCCTTCGTACTTTCAGAGTAATTGGAGCTGCTAGCATGGGTCATGTGAACTGATTTAGACAATCAACAATAACAGCAGCAACAACAGACTCCATTTAAAACATGTTATCTGCCCACATCTAGAGCCCACCTAAGCAAGACCACTACGCAGGCAGTTCAGGGTCCAAAAGAACATTTCTAGAAACTTTGGTTTAGTCCATTAAGTTGAAAAACATGCCATTCGTTCCCCAGTCCATATAGCCATATATGCTACAAAACAGCTCATTTTGACTTCACTGATTTACATATATGACCTATTAACTCTGTAGCACTTTAGTCCCAGCCATTCACACAGAAACTGAAAGGGGTGGGCTGCTTTTTCAGCAGAGATACAATACAGGTCACCAACCAACACAGAGGTCAGTTACATATGAGTCTTGAAGAAACAGGAACAGTCCGAAAGAAGAAATCGGAAACAGACACGTAAAAGTGAATCATGCCTGATAAATAGAACTACAGAAGTGAATTCGAGGAGGGAAATAGACAGAAAGAGATCAACAGACTGATAGATAGACAGATAGACACAGATATGTAGACAGACAGACAGAGAGACAAAAAGACATATATAGATTAATAGATAGAAAGACAGACAGACCGACAGATAGAGAGAGAGATAAATAGATAAAAATGTGGGACATCGTCTCTTTAAACACATCCCATCAATTACACTGAATGCGCAATCAGAGCACACACTTATTTTCTAAACTAATTCAGAACAGGAGCTGCTCACTGCTCGCTGCTCTCAACAGCTGACGCCAAAGAGCAGCCTGGCAATTAAAACCGTTCCTTCTAAACAGGGGCAGGATGCACCGAACAGAGCCGCGCTGCCGCTCCAGCGGGTCATTTCGGCCCGGTTCAGCCGTGGAGACAAAAGATCACATGATCTGCAGCATGTGTGGCTAAACGCCTCCTGCAGAACTGCACTGGATGAAAGAAATCCAATAAAAGAGCGAAACTCGCGCCTATAGGAGGCGAGCGACGGCTTTGGAGGCAAGGGGAGCCGATTTCATTACAGATTAAAGGAGGTATATTACATCCAGCAAGCAGGGGAGACCCCATGTCCCAACTTACAGATGACTGCTGACCTGCTCTGCGTTATAAAATGGATTTGTTTTAGCATTTGATGGCCTCATCACTGAAGAAACATCATGAGACAAATGTCCATTTTGCCAGCACATAAATTGTGGATTGTTGACACTGTAGTTCTTTCTCCTGAACATCTACAACAAACATTCAACATAAACAGTAAACCATGTACTGACTATTCATGGTCCTCAGAAGAGCAGGCAAATCTCACTTTGCTTCAGCTTTACAAACTCAAACCCATGGTATAAAGCAAGAAAGGGGGGGGGGGGGGAGTAGGCCAACTGTGAGCACAGCAGCATAAATCCTCTGAAGTTAAATGTATTATTGCAATTTATCTACACTCACAGAGTTTGTAGTTATATATACATATAAGGGCTGCACAATTTCTTATATCGCAGAAGGCTGCAATATGCAATATGTAAATGAGCCTCTAACCAACCACACTATTTCTGACAGGGTGACCAGTCACAGCTCCAGGTGAGTTACTGGGTGTTCTGATGAATCGAGGTCTTCATATAATCCAACGAATATCTAATTTTAACTGTTGGTGTTGATGAAGGATTGAATAAATAGGTGGAGCTAAACTGCTGTAGTCAGAGTAAAGACATATTTAAATATGTTAGTTTTGTGACATCACAAAACTATGATTTGAAAACGAGCTGTTTTTGTAGCTTAATTTCCATATATGGCTGGGGGGAGAACATGTATCATTTGGAAAACTATTTACAGATTTTATGCCTTTTTAATTCCAGAAAAATTACGATATGGACTCTTTAATGTCTTTAAAGGCATCGCAATTACAGTGAAATCACAATACTAATCTGCTGCCGATATCGTGCAGCCCTTATATTTTAAATATGTATACATAATCTCCTCATGATTGTGAGATGGTCTGTGTGAGGAGGTGTAAGGTAGGAATTAAAGCATTCGCAAAATAAAAAGCTCCACTAAAGTGCCACACTAATTATGTGTTTGGGAGAAAAACAGAAAGCGAGAGAGACGAGAGGAAAAAGAGCAGAGGCTCAAAATACTCCAAGACCTATACTGTTGACAAGTAAACAAGTCTGCAGACGCACGCACACACACACGCACACACACACACACACACAGAGAGAGAGAGAGAGAGAGAGAGACAGGGAATGAGAGTGAACCTGATCTTAAAGCTGTGTGTATTAGAAAGCAAATGATTTGCATTGATGTTGGTTTTGTGGTTTAAAGTGCCCCACTCCAGACCACAGAGTATTTGAATACAACTGAGATTCACTTACATAACGCCTCAACTTTTTCTCCGGAGGAGACTTTCTGAGCCAGCCCGAGCACACCACATCCCCCCCGCTCATTTTCTTCTGCCCCTTCTCTTCTCTTCCACAGCCCCTTCGAGAGACCCTGGCCTCCAGTTCACACCGAACCTGCGAAAAAAATGGAAAAATGTGGAAAAGGACCAACAGGGACAGTAAAAGGGGGGGAGGTTTACTCAGGCATCCGAACCACAGCAAAACGACGCCAAACTCTCAGGAATTAAGTCGGTTTGAAAAGTAGAGCGTCCGATTATCTTCCCAGAATATGTTCGTACACGAAAAACACACCTCAGCGACGCTTTGACGCTCTTTGTTTCTTTTACAAAAAGTGGGAATAAATCCTGGCTGGTCGTTTTTCCCAACGGTCGGGTCGGGGCGATTGGAGCCGAGTCCAGACGAGTCGAGTCGAGTCGAGCCGAGCCGTCACTCGGTCGCCCCGAGAGCCAAACAACTTGGACTGGGCTGCTTTAACGGGCTCGTTTCGGTCCAAGACTAAACATTTCCCACGCGTGGGTGTCCCCTCTCCTGCACATTGTTCTCCTGAGTCCGTCTCGGTGCTGTTTAATCAGAAAAATGTCAGAAAATAAGAGAAAATAAACTCCTTTCCGTAGCTCTCCCCTCCCCTTGCTCCGCAGCGCTGTGATTGACAGGCGATAACCGCCGATACTTTTTTTCTCTCCCCAAACTCCAACTCAAACCAGAAAAAAGGAATGACGAGCAAAGCGTCATGGGAAATGTAGTCTTCGACTGCTGCTGTGCAGTGAGATATCCTCGTGTACCGTGTTATCTGTCTGCACTCTTAAAACCAGACGGTGTAATAATTCCTCTTCACGATTAATTGGCAACCACAGACTTTGTGGGATTCATTAAAAAAGAGGTGATAAAGAACGACGCAGACAAGAGTCGCGCCTTTGTGTGTAGACTACACTGACCAGAATGCAACGAGGGCTCCTCGTCCAGAGATCCATACTCAACTAATAGGGAGAATAACATCTTTATTATTAGTAGTAGTTGTACTGGTATATTATTATTGCTACTATTAGTAGTAGTACTAGTAGTAGTAGTAGCAGTACTCTATTATTATTACTATTATTGTTATTATTATTATTAGTGGTGGTCTATTATTAGTATTATTATTAGTATTAGTCGTAGTAGTAGTATTGTTGTTAGTAGTAGTAGTAGCATTATTAGTAGTAGTAGTAGTATTAGTATTATCCTTATTGTAATAATTATTGTTGTTATTTTGTTTCTTGCAACAATAAAGATCATATCTGATTATTACTAGGTGTGCAGCCACATTAATCCTGTGAAATTGTGATATTGCAATAATGTATGTATAGACATAGTGTGTGTGTGTGTGTATATATACATGTATGAATAAGCAATATAACAGTTATGTATACTTAAACATTACTTATTACTTATATTACTTATATATGTAATATATATATATATACACGTATTAAAAGTTTACATATATATGTGTATATACAATTACAGTTTACATGTATAAATGACAATTTACATGCATAATATATATTATAAATGTATTTAAGCATGAACATGTATGTTTTCTATACTACATATAGTATGTGAAGTATATAGTTTATATGTATAAACGACAATTTACATCCATAATATATATATGTATGTATGTATGTATGTAAGTATGAACATGTATTTATTTTCTTTCATTTTTTTCAACTATTGTGCTATGCTGTGATGGTTCATATGGATGCATATGGATCATATATACTGCAGTGTTTTTAAGGATGTTAAGTGGTTTAGTAAAGTTCCGAAAGAGCTCTCTGGTCCAGAATCTGCTCCCCCGCCCCCTCTGTTCTCTGTGTGACTGTGGTATGACTGGAATGTTGTTGCAGAGGGAAACGCCTTCTCCAATCAGCTCCACCAACAAAGGCCGGCCGGCCTGCTCGCGCTGCTCCAGGAGAGGACGCTCCTCGCACCCAGGGCCCAGCTCAGAGCTCTGGCTCAGCAAATCCTTTTGTGTTTGGGATTCTCACTGTAAGCAGATTAGACATTGTGTTCAACTCTGCAACTTTCAGAAAGGATTTGCAATCCTTATTTAATTAATTCATTAAAAACAACCCGTTAATTTACATTTAGAAGACTTTTCTTTTGCCTTTTTGGAAATTTTACTCAAGATTAGTCAACTCTGAGGCCTTTTAACCATAAAACTGAGGCATATTAAGTATATCATGCGCATCAACACATTATCTTTAAAAACATCTCAAAGCTCATACTGCCCAGTTTGCTCTCTCTCCAGACACTTTATAGCTAATAAATGACATCAGATGTCATACAGTTTAAAAAATAAAGGTTAATATTTAAATTGGGATTTAATTAAGATGATACCAGTACAAAAAACATCACATTTCTCTGAGCTACGTATCTTAAGGGCCCCATGTCCCCCGTTTTTTTGTCTTTTTAATTTTTTCTGAGGTCTACTTATGGTATTTGTATGGGATTTCTATCACTTTTACACAGCTGTCTTAGTTTTTGTTACTGCGCCTTTAAGACTTGATGTATTTAATGGCCTTTTATTGACTGCCTTTGTGCTTCAACGCTTGTAAGAACTTCACTGGTAATAGGCGGGGCTAAACTGCTGCAGGCTGATGCCACACTTAAAACGACTGTAATCCTGGAAAATCCAGCTTGGAAACTTCCAAACAAACATTTTACTGTGACAGGTTGCAAGGTGCCTAAATATACAAGGAGCCTAGATAAAGGAGTTCCAACCACTCAGCATTCAGCACCACCAGTATACTGATCACC
>JBBJLS010040184.1:0-13969 GCA_037577275.1 Bryconaethiops microstoma
GTTTTTCCTCGCCTCTGTTGCCTTTGGTTTACTCACTAGGGGCTCAGACCTGGACTCTGTAAAGCTGCTTTGTGACAGCTTAGTTGTAAAAAGTGCTATATAAATCAAATTGAATTGACTTGAATATTACAATGCCAATTAAAGTCACTAAGCCTGAGAGCTCCTGAGTGGCTCAACTGTCTTAGCATTGGCTCTGTCATGTAGATTGTGAGAGTGATCCCCAGCAATGCTTCAGCCATCCATGGATAGAAGTCAAACAGCACAATTGATTTCTGGGTGGGTAGGACGGCATCTCCCTCTCCCCAATGACTTTAGCATGTGCGCAGGTGTCTATTAGCTGATGCAACAGAATTAACAGTTACTGTTCTCCTCCAAGTGTGTTGAGTCAACAATGCTGAAAATGTCTAGTGATGTCGCTTGAAAAAATGCAGTGAATGATTTTTGTGTCTCAGAGGAAGCAAGTGCTACCCTTCACCCTCCCAGCTTGGTGGTATTGTGTGATCTGGGAGTCCTAGCTAAAAGGTGCAATTGGATACTACTCAACTGGGGAGAAAATTGGATGATTTATAACAAAAAAAACTGAGTCTCTACAGCACACAGTATCGTGTTCACTCATCATGGACCTGCAGGAACCCCAAAATTACATGTAGCACAGCTTTCTCTTATTGGTGGTCCCATGCCGTTACCTTTAATCAAACTGCCTCTGCTTCAGTGCAGACGCTTTTTGCATCTAGCTTTTGAGAGAATGGAAATAATTAGTGAGGTCTAGGTCTCTATGGGAACAGCTGCCAAATATTGCTATAAACAATTTCAGCAGCCAGAGCTTACACTCCATTATATGGTGAAAGTGTCCTCCAGAACCACTGCAGCCGCTGCTGCCCAGGAGCCTTATTACTTCCAAACACAGCGTCTGCCGTTTTATTTCAAATGCCCTTTTTGTACAGTGCTTTTCATGAAAAGACATTTTAGTGGGAGTCCTAGGTGTGGCATTTTTCTGCAGGACATAAAATCGTTTAAACCTTTAAAAATTTAGAAAACTTGAGTGACTGTACTTCATTACTGTACTTGAGCATTATTTGTGCTTTAGAAAGATTTGTGCTTTGCTTGAGTATTATTGAAATTGAACACTTGGACTTTTACTTAATTACACTGGTACTAGTTTATGTTATACAGGGGATCCACGAGTTGCAACAGTCTCGACATATGATGTTTCAAGTTTACGAGACTCACTCCCACTCGGCTTACACCGTTAGCCTTGTACTTATGGACTATGTGGGCGAACTAGTTTGGCATGCAGTGTATGAGTGAGGGAGTTTTCCTTTTTCTGTGGCTATTGTTGTGTTTTTATGATTTTACAACTGTGTTAGGATAAGTAAGTGACTGAGGCTAGGGTGTGTATATATAGTTTCTTTAAGTATTATTCAAACACTTACTTTTACTCAGTTATATTGCTAGTACTTTATTTTACATTATACTACTTTATTATGGCACTACTATATATTATGGTATATATAATATGCTAAGTATTTAATAGGTAAATATGCAGTATTAATACTTGGTGATACAATTTCATAACTGCTCAAGATTACCTAGAATGTCTCACATTAGTAACTGCGTACTTACATTTTCATTTACTATTTCTTGCACAGACTTTCTAATTACCTGTAGGCACTGCTGTATATCTGGTAGTTTTTACATGATTTACCAAGGGCTTGCAGAGTATGTACCAGAAAATAAGCATTAATTATTACATATTTAATTATTTAATACATTTCAAATATTTACTTCACCATAAATTACATTTCCAAGACATGCGTTTTATCTTTTATTAAAACATCCAGTCAAATTCAAATGTATTTGTGATATGTATTATATTCATATGTTTTAAGTGTAAAATGATGCTGCGTACGAGGACGACTGTACGCGAGGCCTCGTAACACCAATTAGTCATCACACTGCCCGACAGAAAAACTAAAGCATTTGTTTAAACTTTAGCTTTTATACACTTAAGTGTGTTTAAATGCTGAAGTGTATTCTTGGCTCCCCACTTGTTTAACTGAGTAAGACTCTGGCAATGTCCTCATCCTTTAACTTCAATAAAATTTCTCTGTATTTTTTCCACCCTGAGTGTAATTGTGTTTACTCATGGAAACATACTGTCACTCTTCTCTAAGCTGTCATGTGCTGGAGCCTGATATTTCTGACTGTATTTGATACATGAGTACGTTGATTAAGCCACAGAATGCCTGGATGTGCAGCAGAGTTGAAGGGCCCGAAGGTTTGCAGAATTCTCAGTGGTAATGTAAGCTGTACAGATACTTCCTCCATGCTGAAACCTCCCACAAGCTGCGTCCAGATTGTAACGCTCTTCAGGATCACTTCCACACTAAGCTTTTATGCACATGGCAGAGCTCCCCCACCAAGCCAGTCATCCATCTGGGGCTGCGGCCTTTTACTGTGTTCCTCTGTTATAGTCATATTCAGGGCAGCTACAAAGAAAGCAGAAAAAACACATTATTCCAAGCTACTTTTGTTTATACTCATACACAAAAATCAAAACATTGTGTGTGTATGTGGGTATATATACAGGCCCAGAAAAAATATAAGCCTGCTGCAAAAATGTTCAATCTGATGACAGTATTTATCCTAATTTCCAAATAAAATTGTTATTTAAAGCATCATTTTAAAGGAAATGACAAAACATCAAAATAAGAGCAATGATGCAGCGTTTACAGAACAAATCTCTTAGTGTGTACACACACACACTCATTGTTGGGATAGTTGTGTGTGTTTTTCTTTTCCAGCCCAAAGCGCAAAGCTGACACTAGACCATTTGTTTTGACGCAATTTTCTAACTACAGATGTCACCAGCCGACTCAAGCCTGCAGACTACAGATGGCCTCTGGCCTGTTCTGTAATTTGCTGAAGCCTAAGGTTACATTTTCACCCCGACTAATTGAAGACTCAGATCATGTGACCAGAGACCCATTAGGGTTCGCAGGTCTGTTGCCTTTGGCTGCGTGTCACCGACGGAGCCACTGAGGAAATGTCTGATATATGGTGCTTTTCAGTGCCCACATATGAACACCTTATGCTGGACATGTGGAGGAAGCTTTCAGACCAGTCAGATGAATTTGGTCATGTCAGTCTATGCAAAATCAAAAGTATTTTAAAAAGCCTCAGTGGATTCCAAACATAATCTAATATATTAATAATTGATTTAGGTTGATTTCTGGTTGGTACTACTCTGAAATGACATATTAAACAAATAAACTAATTTAATGCTGTAGCTGATCTTTTAAAGTACACTTTCTTTATAGGAGACAAAATCAAATGTAGCATTTATCTTCAAATTTGTTGTGCACAATTAGTTCATATTTGCAGAATTTAACAAAAAAACACCATAAATTAAATGCACAATAACTTTTCAGTAGTCTACATTTTGTGTTTGTTCATACATACATACATTTACATACATATGTATATTTCCAACATTTTCCAGTGTTAATTCAGTGAAAGGGCCACAGAATGGTGCATCAGAAGATCTGGAGCAGGCCCAACTGTTCAGTGATGTTCCATGGCCAACCATTGGAAAACATGTGGCGCTAGATCTAGTCATGAGTAAATTGGAGAAAAATGGGAATAATGCACAGAAAACATTAAATAAACTAAAATAATTAAATAATGACCCAAACATCAGAATCAGTGTTAAAGCTTATTGATCCTGGAGGACATTGTGTTACAACTGTACAGACACACAGAGACACAAAGACATGAACAATATAAAATATAAAACATAAATAAATCCTATTAAAACTCTGCAGAAAAACAATCAATATGAAATAAACTGTGCTTTATACATGAATACTGGGGTATAAATAATACAGATAAATAACATACAGTTAAGTGCATTACTAATAACACAAATGGTGGGTAGGACATAATAGAGATCAGTAGTAGATCAGTAGTAGATCAGTAATACTGACATAAGCTATATTTGTGATATAAATGAACAAGCTAATCTCTAGCTTTTTTCAGCTTTAAAAGACTCATTAACTGACCATTTACATTCAGCAAACCAGAGGTGCCTCTAATTTAGCCCTTATGTTCCTGTTAACACAGACTTGGTTGTAGTGTTCACTGTTTATCATCTGTCTGTTCTGGCACTTATATGTGATCATAGCATGTAGTTAGGTCACAGTAATTGGTCCAAAACCTACTGGGAATTTCCTAAACTCGTGATTAGTGGTGTTACCAACGTCCAGCATGGACATCTGTGGTAGCCTCATTAATCTTACTTGTAAATAATAACTGTGTTAATCCTACACACTATATCATTTACTCATTGGTTTATTTGCACTACAATTTGTTTTGTGTTTAAGGGTGTTTTCACATATAGTCCTCTTTAAAGGAACCAAACTCAGTCCTCAAGAAGTGGTTCAAAAAGTGGACCAACAGAAAGAGAACTCGGTTCTTTGTATGTTCACAGTGTGAGTTCATTTGAAAGGGGTTCTCTTTCTGGTCCACTTCAGCTCAGATGGGGCCTCAGTCCTTTTTCTGTTCCTACTTCAGTTCCTAAGGAGCTCTCAGACCTTTTCTGCTTCGAACAAGATGGCTGCTGCTATACTTTTCTTCATTATGTGGTTCTTGAAAATAGCCCACACAGGGAAAACCAAAACAGAACAATTACATCTGAACACAAAAAATGACTCTGGAGACTGAAAAAGAGACAGGCAACATCTGATGCTACTAGTTTCTTCTTGTTTCCTGGAGCGATCTGCCTACAGCAAGGCTAGAGGGCGAAAACTGATGAAGCAAATCAGGAGCGCTTTGTGTTCATAATGCGCGATTTAAATGAACCATGCCATGGACTTAAAGCGAACTGGACCGGCGACCACCTCTCGATTTGGTCTCAGTTCGGTTTGCTTCAAAGGGATCCGAATTAGTTTGACGCGTTCATTGCATGGTAACTACAAAAGCAGTGTTTGGGGACAACCAAACGTGGGTTTTATGGCCAAAAAAGTTTGTATAAATAGAAAATTGCTGCACACAGCATGGTATCAAGCTGGCGTCTATTCTGACTCTCTTCATTCAGCACAGAACATTTTACCGCTGAACCACTGGGGGCATTAACTTGCTGTCTATTACCAAGCCATGTATGGCTAAGAAAGGCTAAAGATGGGTGGAGTGAACTGCTCTTGCCTGAAAATGAGTGGGAAAAAAACAAGTGCAGAAACGTTCATGAGCTGATTTTTTTTATATATAAAACCACAACAAACAGTTCTCCAATACCTCTCCCCATACAAAAATATAATTTTTATTGCTTCCACAATCACACTAATTATTTTCTTGGAAATTACTTAGGGTTGATACCAGAATCAAATCAGTTTTGGCAAATTAGAAAAACAAAACAACAACAAAACTGAATATCTGTGTTTAAGTAATTCTACTGTATTTGTAACACTCTACAGAAATACATTTAACTTTTCTTGTAATCCAGGTACATGCGTCACGATTTCTGCATTTCCATTATGTGTGCTGTTGGCATCAACAGAAACAAATGTAAAAATAATATTGGAAATAAACTTAAGGTTGTTATATTAAGTGGTTCCACTGAACTGTATGCCACTTGATTGATAAATATGCCCTCAGTGAATTCAATAAAGCCCACAAATGTGATTGAAGTGAACTGGAATGATATTTTATAAGCATCTCTAACATTTGACTCTAGTATTGTTCTGTTTCAATAAAGAGAGTAGAAGAGGCAAAATAATTTAACAGGCTTGTGTTAGATCTACGTAATTTTGATCAGTTGTCACTGTACGACCCAATTCAACAGCAGAATGGATAACTCACTCTAACAGCCAAAAACATCAAGGCTATCCTAGGCCAGGGGGATGGAGAGCACAAATGTAAAACAAGATGATTCCAGGAGCCAGTGGGGAAGCTGTTGAATTTTATTCAACAGGGTTTCATAAACTAAAACAACTTCTGTAAGTAAACTTGAGAAGTCACAGTATTACATTGAAACACAACTGACTTAAGCATATTCCTACTAACTTGACCAAGAATTCCCATATCTGTGCTTTTCCATATGGCATTAAAACCAAGAGGAGATTGAATATACTGCAAATGCATATAAAACACAACGGTGGAAAATCTTTACAGAGGAAAAAATCCTAACTCAGCCTTACTTGGTCCTGTAGGACATATTGCGAAATTCTATGCAGTGCTCAGCTGGAAATAAAGGAGGGGGCAGAATGCCTCTGAGGTTTGTGACTGAGCAACCCGCAAGTGAAATTGGTTTTACGTGGTTAAGGGAAATAAGTTGTACCTACTGGAAAATGTTAGAAGAAACAAAATGGCTGCCTCTGACTCACTGCTTAGATATCTTGGGTTGAGGATTGGTGGGGGAGCTGGGGGAACAGTGGTCTTCTGGTTGAGTGCTGGGTCCAGACATTTGTTTAGTTTCCAGACATTGTGGACGAGGGGCTCCGAAAGGGGAGCGCAAGGGGGGAGCTTGACTTTCCAGAGCTTTTGGAAAGGGGACAGAGGTGAGGTCAGGGGTGACGTTTAAATACAGTTTTGATCTAAAATGGACTCTGGAGACTCTGGAAGGATTGTGAAAATAAAACACAAAGATCAGGGAGAATGGAGATAGGGAGATAAAAAGCCATGGTGGCACATTGGTTCTCAGGCGCAGGGTTGCTGTGTTTCAGCATCTGCTGATTTACATTCGGCCCTGGTGTTGTTTAAAGGTTTTCAGCCCTCTGCATGAGTAGGAAACAGAGGTGGTGCTGGGAAAGAGAGTGTTTTCCAGGCGGACAAATAGTACGCGTCATGCACCGAGACACACACTGCGGAATTATGACTAAGAGATGTGTCTCAGGACATCAACCACGTTTTTGCTTGGCTGTCTGAGGTGCTCGTGAACTGGAAAATGTGAGGCTGCCTGTATTAGGCCAGGCAATTGCAGTGGGTTTTAGCTTTCAGTCTCATATAGGCACATGTAGAGACCACTCATAATGTGCATCATTTCTCATTGTGGTCATTTATCAGCGGAACAAAAACTGACTTTGTTCCTTGTCATTAGACACTGACCCTTTAAACTCTAATGGGTCAATCTAGTGGGTCCAGGCTTCATGACTTATAATTGAAATATTAGTTTTACACTAATTGCATACTTTAAAAAGTCATTTCTGAATAATAAGCATCAACAATTCATAATGTCAGGGCCTTGTCAAAATAATACTGCATTTATAATTTATATTGTAAATGTAATGCAGAAATATATAGTTTCAATTTGTAGGCTAAAATGAAAGAAATATGGGTTTAGTGTGTTGTTATTAGGGCTCAGAAATGAGACAGTCTAACTCTGAGCAGAACCGATATTTTAACATTTTTGTTCTTGTATTCCAACCACAACATCAGGTATGAACAAAATTAAAAACAAAAACACCAGTATGAACAAAATTGAACACCCAGTATGAACACCCCCGTCGACAAATTGAAGTTCTACATAACAACCCTCCTCTCCGTTGTCAAATCAAAATTTCCCATTACTACCCCAACCTATCTACAAATCAAAAGATAACTCTAACTATACAAATGCAGATCCCAACAATGAGTCCAGCCCATGCATAAAAGTTTATCTTGGAACAATAAAATGATACTAACATTGCTAGCTAGATGGCATCTTAAGCCTTTTTGAGCTTCATCACAACACAGCTCTTAAAATCCTTGACATAACCCAGTATTACATCACCCTGATGATGTAAATAATAAAATGATAAGATAACTGAGCTAAAAACAACACTAGTAAAGTTAAAAAGGTAAGTATTAAGCAGTTTCGGTTAAATCATGCTGACACAGTGGGTATAAAAATGCTCATAGATTATTTCTTTCTGTCTTGATTCATGAATGTAGACATTTGCTTGGCCATTTCAGTTTATTTAAGCAACTTCAGTTCAGTTCAGCATTGTTTGTAATTCGGAAACCAGTGATGACAACACTGCTACAAGTTTTTTTTTTTTGTAAGAGCTGACTTTTAAAATTGTGTTTGGATTTGGAAATGGATGGAAAGCAGCACGCTCTACTCTGGTGGAGCAACTCGCTTTTGGCTTTTCCCTTTTTACTCCCTGAAGCTTCCCATTTTAAAACTTCAGAGCCCTGCAGGCATGACATTTTACTGCATGTCATGTACTGACAACCTACTGTCATGACCTTAAAGTAAAGGAATCCTTGTTTTGCGATTCATTTTTACAACCAATTCCTACAGTATCCTGCTGCCTTGAAATAGTTAACAGTGTTGAGTGTGCACTCTTGAAAAAAACTGCTAACAGCTATGATGTCCTTTAAGCCTCAAATTGAGTTTGTCAGGAAATTGGCAGCTGATCTGTTTTCTAACTAAGATCTTGAAAGAGGCAGTGATGTGTCTTCTGAAGTAAAGATGAAAAAATGCTTGGCTTTGTAAATTTTTCAGCTTCACCTAACACAGCCTGGAGTCAAAGATACAAAGGTTAAGTGTTCAGGGTAACATTATAGGAGTTCCATTCAATCAAATTTGTTTAATTATTAAATTTGTATTAATAAGCAAAATCAAAAAGCAAAGGTAATATCCAGAATAACTTGTATAGAAAAGCCATTGTGAAATCTCAATGATCAAAGATATTACTATAAACACAGTTTATAATTGCAGTTCATTGTTTAATAACAAACTGTCAGTTAACATTTTGGTGTTGATTTTACATTTTAGTCTGCAGGTTATTTTTTTAACAGCAGTTATTAGTATTAATGGTAGCATCGTTTTTTTCCTGTGTGGGACCTGTAATGTGTAGAAAAACACTTTTTCATGTAGTATACTCTAGATGTTAAGTTTATTGGGCTAAGAATGCAGTAAAGAGAGCACAAGAGAACTGAGGAAAGTGAAAAGGGGGAGACTGACACTGGGAAGGTTATGTAGAAGTAGAAAACTATACAACTCTGGACTTGCAGGAGAGAGAAAACAAACCTCAGGCTACAGCAAGAAGTCTCTTTCAATAAGCCTTGATAATCACTGGGTATAAAACAATCTAGCATGATACCATGATGCTGATGTCATGCTTTCACAGGGGAAGAACTGGCGGCTTTTTTCTTTCCCCCCGCCTCATCAGAAAAAAACACGTGGACTGCTCTATCCCAGATGCACGCCCTGACCGCCTCCCCACATGTCCAATGAGGGCGGCGAGTGTGGTCGCGTCCCATTGGAGAACTGGAGTCGGGGTATGGTTAATCACTCAAAGCGGTGGGTTTTAAAGCAAAAACAATATAAGTGTGGCGCCATGGCATTTCTGTCCGTTTCCACGCATCTTGGCTGGATAGACTGGAGATTTGTCGTTTCCCACGGAGGAAAAGGGAAACTTTTGGAATGACATGAAATATGGTTTCAGAGCGAACATACATCAAATGAGGAATCAAGAGCACTTTATCAAGTCTAGTTCATGTATAGGTTTGAAGAGCTAATCAAAAATGTCCTTTTTTTTTACTTTGACCCAATTGAACCCCATATAACCGGAGCTCTTGATGTGTGTATTAATGTCTTACACATCTCCACAGACACTATTAAAGCTTTAAAAAAATCTGTCTGTCTTAAGCTTATTTCTTTCCACAAGAGGCTGACTGATGGATAGAGAAGAAGGAAAGGTGGCCGCTGGCGAATTATCCCCAAATATCTTCTGGCTGAGTAATGACAGCCGAGCGTAGCGTTATTTATACAGGTCTGTCTAGCTTCTGTTTGTACAAGTCACTGTGAGCATGTTTGCTGTATTCTATCTAGCTCTAGAATGCACTAGGTGTCTTCTTTCCATGTTAGTCCTGTAAGGTTTTTCACAACCGATTTGGCATGAAATGACAAACTGTTTACAAATTACCCAGGAAATTTTATTTTTTCTCATTACTTGTGCTGCCCTCTCATTGACCTCTCCCGGAGTCTGTCCTGACGTCTCCGGGGCTGCATGACAGGCGAGATGTTAGGGGCCTGCCCTGCTGTTCTGATGCAGAAATACTTGGCAGAACTATTTGCTCCCAAATAGTTCACCATAGTCAGTGAAACTACTGCAAGAAAATGAAGCAATCCATATGTTTCTGGGCACCCTCAGTACAGTTGGTAGTTGCTTTATATTTTAGATAATGCTCATTACCTGTGTTTTCCTTCACCACCGTTCATCAAATGTCCAGGACTTACTGGAACAAAATCTGCAGTGAGGAGGTTTAAACCCTTAATTGGCCAGAACTTCAAATTTCCATTACACACATTCACACAAGAGACACGACTGGTCACTTCAGCATGCTAGTGACCCCCCTGGGGTTAATAAGATCGCATATATCCAACACCCACCCCTCCCAGCCCCTGGTCAACAAAATTTTAGGTCTGCATCTCCACATCACCAAAAATTTTGTAGCTGGACTGAAGCTCGGAATGGAAAAAAAAAATTGGTTTGCCTATTATGACAAAATGTCATGACCTTCTGTAATTCTAAGGGACCAAATCATGGAAAACATTTCATTGCTTTACTAAATAAAATAGTTTAATGTAGAATGTAAAAACTTCATTCACTTCCATGTATTTGCAGTCCCTATATGGAAATTAAGCTATGAGACCAGCTCTGGAGACTCTGGAGAATGTTTTGGTGGGAATTAACTTAATTTATATTTTCATTACTGAGCTTTTATTTTCTGTTTTGTCTCACGCTTGTTGAACACTATTATTTTTCTGTGCTTTTTAACTCTGCACCTCAGAATTGTGCTGCTAATGCTGTTAATTGGGCTGCATAGTTTGCGTGAAAAGCTACAGTAATGTGAATCCAGTTAAACTCACGCTTTGTGAGTGCGTGTTGTTTTCACACAAAACCTAGTTTTGTGCCTATGCTTGTACATACATTTTGCCCACTGTATATTATCCTACTAAGCCTTCAGCATTTTAGCCCCATATATTCATGATAAAGACATAAAGAGTGTTTCAGTCCAAACAATAAAGGTCTGCGAAGTTACAGAGTTCATTTACATATTTTAGTTTTAAATGGCCATTGCAAAATGGGCATGTAAAAATTTTGTTTGAACTCATAAAAACAATTTAATAAATGCAAGAATTATATTTTTAGAAAAACAACTAAGATAAAGGGTTCTTTAAGAACAACTCAGCCATGTTTTACACTCAACACTATCCTGTCTTTAAATTGTGTACAGAGTTGCGTTAAGGAAATGTAGAAAAAAATGTAATGGTCATTCTGATCATCTTAATACATCCCTGAACCTGAGGTTCCCCTTCAATGCTTTATCATTAGTCACCGAACTGCACATATGCTCTCTCTGCGGATGGAGAGAGAAAGGCAGATGGAGAAGTGAGACTGGGAAGGGGGCAGCTCGGCCCGGCAGCTCTAAGCCGTGGGGTGTAAAAGACTGCCGCTGTGATGAATGTCTGAGGATGATCTCAGCGCTTGCTCAAGGTCTGCACTGCACATTGGGCTCAAGATGTGGCCCTAATTAAACTGCTCCTTGGAAGAAACTAAGTCTCATTGTGTTCCACACCATAAACAGAAAACAATTTAAACTGATTTGGTGAGTGATGTTCCACAGTATATCGATACTTAACTTCACTGAAATATATTCAACTGAATGTCTTTTAATTAGGGTTGACATGATATCATTTCTGATAATACTGATAACCCAAACTTGAGTATCATCCAATAATTAATACATTTTTCCTCTGTTCAGCAGATGTTAATAATCTGTCTGGATGATCTTTGAATCTGAAATGGGTCTCTACTTCCTCTAGATGGCTATGCAAGTTATAAAATTCTAGTTTCTACACCCATATAGTGCACAGTGTGTCCATTATGGAGTCCTGCACACATAGCTGAATGTCCAGCGTCTCTTTGTTAGATGTGTTTTACACTGTTTGTGCAGGAGTCTGTATTTTAGGTGCACTATGTAGGAAGCAGGGAGCCATTTGGGACACAGCCCTGCTGCTTGTGCATATTACACCTCATATGGGGGTCTCTCATTACAGCATGCTGCTCAAAATTTCATGAAGAATTTATGTGATCCTTTAAGCTTTTTTCCATATCTGAACCAGTGATTTCGGCTCATATCCGACTGGCACACCCCTACTTACAATACCTAGATTTTCCTTTACCTAAAATGTAACAATCCCTCAAGTAACTTTAACCTCAACCCAGATGACAATCCTAATCCTAATCCTTAATCTAGTCATGAAACTAACTGTAAGTGCAGCTCTCTTCAACAATTAAATTTCAAAAAGAAGTTTATCAATTTCAGCATCTGTACATCATCTATGAGGAACCATCCAAAAGGCCACCAACATTTCTACAAAAAAGCTCTTTTTTAATATCTGGTTGCAAACACAGTTTGACTTTACAAACAATTCAGCAACATGTACCAACTATCAAGATATCAACCAAGAGGGCCGTTTACTATGTTTAGATGTGGTGTCTTGTAATAAATACTCAAAACAAATAGAATAGATGAAAGGAGATGGGCGTTAGCAGTATTTATTCTTGGCCTCTTCTTCTTCTTTTTTTCAACCCCCCCTCCATGAAACTATGTCTTTCTGGCTGTTTACTCAAGGCCGGGGGCTTTCTGCTGCTGTCCTAATAAAGAGCTGCCATGGCAGGCTTGATCTATGGTTCGCATGTGTCAAAATAAAGTACTTGTAAACTGACAGACACCTACATGCAGCTGTTATTTACTTTAATAACAGGATGCAGAATTTGAGCTCCAGTTTGTGACATTGTTAGTTATACTGAACTGTTCCACGCTAGCCAAAAGGGTGAATGGAAATGGACGGGTTATTGTGGAACATACAGTTCGGAATCTTTTGCAATGATCTTGTTTGAAGTCTATTATCTTGGGTTCCGAGTGCTCAGAATCATGTTAGTGTTGGTCTACAAAGCAGAACCCCTTTGGGTACAGATGTTGTTTGCTCTGCTGGCATTTGTTATTGCGGTTCATCTACCACCATCTCTGAGCTTGTGCCTCTTCATTTCCCCCACATCTCAACCGGAAAATTTAGTGTGTTATGCAGTATGTTACAGGATGCCTCCTAGATTGTTTTTTGCATAGCAGCTTCATTGTGCAAGCCCCCTAGTGGACATTCTGGTGGTGGAATTAAAATCAGTTTCGATGTTTCTAATGAATAAAACCCTAGACATTTTTTCCCCATGTGTTAATAGATTAACAGGGGTTCTGTTGTTGATTCCCTAGTTGAGCTGCTAGGGAGCAATGAGGGGTGAGAATCTCTGCACGCCTCTTCATAAATATGACTGTCCCGAGATAAAACAAAGGACTGTATCTTTCTTGATCATGTTGTCTCGCTTACTTACCTTAAAAGACCAAGTAGTTTTCCAGTTTTGCAATCCATACATACGTCTAACTAATTATATTCTTTCGACATTGTTGAAGGAAAAATGCATAGCTCATCTTAGAGACCTCTGAAAAACCTTTAGGTTTTTTCACCCCTGAAAGTCCATACCTAAGTTCATGTTTTATTACACTGTGTACATTTGATTTGTTTTGTTTTGGTTTCACATTACAATTTTGTGAGTGCACTAAAAACACTGCATGACACATCTGCACTCCCGTCTTCATAGCCTATGTCCTGTCATCTTCATTTACAACCTGTCGTCATCACTTATGTCCCATCATTATCTTATGTCCCATCATTATCAAAGCTGTGAAGGCTATAAATAGAATTCTCCAACTAAAGTTAGCATTTCAGTCCCACAGGTTTAGGTTTCTGTTGATAGACTGATTGCAAACATCGGGATGCTGTCATCCAGGCATCTCCAAAATATAGATTACTTACATTTTTATTTGTTCCCATTTACATTTACGGCATTTATCAGACGCTTTTATCCAAAGCGATTTCCATTCCCTAACTACAGGGGACAGTCTCCCTGGAGCAACTTGGGGT
>JBBJLS010040203.1:0-13968 GCA_037577275.1 Bryconaethiops microstoma
TGATAGTCGCTATACATTTGGTATTATTTCTAATTTTGGAACTTTATGAAAGCATAGAAAATTCTTAACATAAGCAGGGAAACCAACTGCAAATGTACAGTTAGTTTCTGATTTGTTAAATCTATTCTCTTGCCTTGTCAAACTGCAGGGTGTAAACGTGCAGCTCACACGTCTGCTATGGATTCTGTCTATAACCAATAAGCAAGCTGTGTGATGGTGTGTGATGGTTTAGGCATGAATTAGTATGTCCCCTGTTGGTGGAGAATGAGCTTCTATTTATTTTTTGCTATTGCAGCTAGGACTGAGTTCCAGTTGTACTATGTGTCGTCTATATCCACCATTTCTGAAGACAGGAGGATCTTTACAGCATGTTATAACGAATGACACTCTACTGACTCCACCTTAGTGTGTGAGTGAGACAATGTGTGTGACTAAAGTGCCACTAATAGTTGTGTGGTTCACATTTTATGTTGACACTAGACAATCTCAAATCTGAATGAAGATCTTTAAAATATAAAGGTTCTTGGCTTGAATGTAAAATTAAAAGGAAAAAACTTCACATTCCTGTATGTTCAGACATCTCATTTACCACAAAGGTTCTTTACACTGAAATATTCTTCACCGAACCAAATATGACTCTTCAAAGGCATTGTTACAATGAATCTGAAATTTTAGTCAGATGATTATCCTTCTCCTCCAAAAGTGTAGAGGTGCCCAGCAGTGCTGCATAGTCCATCGTACCTGCTGCTGCCACAATCTGCTATACAGTGGATTGATTAATGAAAAAGAAATCAGAAATGCAACCGACAGTATTTATCTTCAGATCAGCACTGTCTATCAAATTGGTGAGCATATTTTGTTTGTCATTTTTCATTGCTTAAATGACTTTTAACGATTTTGGTCATTATTAAAGCTGTTTTAGCTTTTAGCCCTCAGTTTCATGATACTGAATGTTCAGATTGAACAAGAAAAGCAGGTCATCTACCATGTCAGACTGTAACTTTTACAAGTAGTAATTTCATTTCAGCTTGTAAGATTTTAGTTATCCCAATGCATTTTTAGTATGAATTACGTTTTAAGATGTTGGAATTCAAATTATTAAGTTTGAACTGACTAGTGAACTGTAATTAGTACAAGATAATAAACTCCCATACATGTAATAGTAGAACTTTCTATTATTTAAAAATGAACTTATAGCAGGTAATCAGTGGATTCTTACAGGTGAGAACTGAAAGCCAACATACCAATATATCATTCTTACTACTAAATTTTTAATTTTTAATTAGAATTTTTATATTTTTTTCTTTACTAATATTGATTTTTACTTGATGTTAAGAAAGGATAAAGCAGGCTTATTTAAAGGAACACAATACAGTGTAAATATTTTAAAAAATAAAAACATAAACCTTCACGTTGATCAAAAACACAGTTTGCAGGTATAACTGCTACACACACTCTTAATACGAGCTGTATTCCTCAGAGAAGCCCCACCGTGTCTCCTACAGCTCGACTGGGTAAAGTAATTAAATTTCACAACAGAAAGATACCCTTCTCTCTCTCCCTCTTTTTCTCTCTCTCTCTATTCTCATTCTCCCCCTTTCTCTTTTCTTGTCCTCTCTCTGAGAAAATTCATTCTCTATACCGATACTGAAACCTGAAGTGCTTTGCTCCACAACGGTACACTGAATGCTATAAATGCTGATAACTATAAAATAATGATAAAACATGAATAAAAAAAACAGTAAAAAAAACAGAAAATGACATAAAAATGAATGTATTTTGCAAATTAAATGGAACTGCCACCAACTGTATAATCCATCTTGTGTCCCATCATGCTTTCATGGTTAGACATGTCTTGTTCAGCTCATCTCTCCACAGGTCTGTAAGAAGGAGACTGTACTGCAGGCACTAACTCCAGTATTTACAGGGACTGGAGGATCCAATGACATTCTGTTCCCCAGAAGAGTCACTGGTGACATGAGTATGACTCGAGGGCAGACGTGCATGCTTCAGCGAGCTGAGCAGTGGTGCAGACCCAGCAAGAACATGGGGGACCCTTGAAGCATTTCAGTGATCAGACATAACTGTGTTTCTTCTACGACTCGTCATGCTTAATGTGTGTAATTACTCTGATTTCTTTCAGAATCCACTATCTGTTTTTTTAGAAGCTCCTAACTTCCACTTCCATCAAAGGCTGCTTTACTAGAAACACCCACCCTCTGCTTGTACTCTCTGGCCACTTTATTAGAAACACACACCTTTCGCTTCCTCCCACTGGTCACTTTTTCAGAAACACCTGCCTTCTGCTACTACTCAGTGGCCACTTTATTAGAAATACCCATCATCTGTTTCTACTCATTGGACACTATATTAGAAACACCTACCTTTTGCTTCCACACACTGGCTACTTTATTAGACACTCCCACCTTCTGCTTCTACTCACTGGGCATTTTATTAGAAACCCCAGCTTTGCAGTTCCACCCACTGGCCACTTTATTAGAAACTCCTTGACTGTATATTCAATCACTGCCCACTTATATTATAGCTCCAATATATAGGTGTCTGGCTGTGGCCCATCTGTTGTCATTACAATTCTCCTGCATCCCATTCATCCCTGATCAGTTTCTGTGTCCTATCTACAGTACATGTTGTTCAGATACTAGCTGGATAGTGGAATATTGTATTTTGCTGAAGTATTCCTTAGAGTCCCTGAAGGCTGGTTTCCCTGGACTAAACAGGATTTCCAGTGGTGAAACACCACTGACATTGCTGTTCAGTCCTTTCATGTCCATGAAACCGGCCCTTATTCGTTGCTGCGGGTGTATCTGGTGTATCCAGTGTGAGTGACGTGACCTTGTGTGTGTTCCTGCAGAGAGAGATGGCTAGCCGCCTTGAGAGCACCGATTCATGGTGTATGTCTGCAGGCCCTCAGACGAGTGGATATGGGCAGAGAGAGGACTAAGAAATGGAGAGGAAGGCTAATTAAATGTAAGTCCACCCAGGGCGGTTGTACTGAGCTCATGCGGTACTGAGAGAGAGGCAGATTCAGCATCTCTCATTATATAAGGACACTGTCTTAGCCTAGAGGAGTACAAGTCTGTACCAGCTACAGGCCCTTTACCAGGTCCTGAAGCCTGCAGTGGCACCTTAAAACACACACACACACACACACACACACACACACACACACACACACACACACACACACACACACACACACACACACATCAGTTGCGATCAGGCAGTCTCCCCGGGCGCTGTGTTCCTGGCTGCCCACTGCTTCACTTGGTGATTGGGTTAAACGGGTTAAATACAGAGAACATTTTTTGACCTTCACACTGTGGTGAGTTCACATACGACAAAAGGACACTTTAAACTTATTTACTTATTCACACAAAGGATGATAAACAACAGATAGAGGAAAACTGTGCGTTTTAGAGGTGCTACGAGTACTGTAACCCCACCATCACTCAAGAGCCTCTATATTCTAATAGAAATGTATACTGTAACTATTAATGATGTGTGTGTAAAGGTTTCGTAGTCTCAGTCTCACAGTGCTCTGTACCTCGTCTAGTCTAGACTGGAGACAGGGGAAAGAGAAGGTGAAGCCCAGGGGTTTCTTCTTCTGGTTGATGTCGTTCTTCTGCATGAAGGTTTTCAAGGATTCGGCCACATGATCAAAAAGCTGTGAGAGCAACATGAACAGGGATCAATCCAACCTTCCAGACCTGATTTTACAACATCACAGCATAAAACCCGGCAGATCAAAAATCAACATTCTCTCTGATGGTCCATGATAAAGCATGACAGATCAGGATGATCTTGAGAAATCACTCCCTACACACTGTGCAGCATGTTGTAATTTTCCAGACTTTTTCTTATCAGTTCCTTTTCCTCGCCTCGTTTAACTGGACAGACATGACAAACATTAGAGAGAATATATGACCTTTATCTACAGTCACCTTCTTAATGAGAGAGAGGAGGACTTTGACCTGCTGACATCATTACTGACATCTCATTCTACTTTTATTTGGGTTAATATTCCAATATACAGACAGTAAAAGTCAAATATATAGAGAGAAAATATACTGTATATTATATATTATCTTGTAAGATGCCTTATTTATTCACAGTTAGTAAAAGCAAACCACATGTGCGGATGAGGAGAGAAATCTTTCAACGAACATCTAATGTAGCTTCTCTACTAGAGGAAAAAGTCTGATATCGAGTGCTTACATCTGTTCCCCTCCCATTGAGAACCTCTTCTGGAATAGGAAAGGTCTCGCTTTCCATCTGCACTTTTCTCTTCCCATCTTCAGATACTTTCACCTGGAGCACCTTGAACATAGAGCCACCGAGATCCAGCGCCAGGAACTCACCTTTCTCTGCACACACAATCACAAAGCTTTCACTTTTGTAGAACTGAACTCCACAGGGATTAGAACTGCATCCAGTTTGGCATTCAATCATTTTAGCAGTATTTAAATCGTATTAACCAAAAAAAAGTATATATTTGCTGTATTGGTCCATGGCATGTGGATAAGTGCAACGCAAGACCGCAAGCACGGACGTGTTGCCAGCAACTTTAGGTCATTTTCCAGACATTTTCTTATTCACATTTACATTTAAGGCATTTAGCAGGCACTTTTTATCCAAAACTACAGGGGGCAGTCTCCCTGGAGCAACCTGGGGTTAAGGGTCTTGCTCAGGAACCCAGTGGTGGTGCTGAAGGTAAGATTTGAACCCATGACCTCTCGGTCCAGAGGCGAGTATCCTACCCACTAGACCACCTATGTGAAGTTATGTGATGTGAACTAATGTGTTCCTGGGGGTCCAGCCAGATGAAGGCCACCACCCAGTGCTGAAGATTGTTTTGTATTTCTGTGAAAATAGGCGCAACTGGTGGGGTGGTTAGGGCAGCTGGTGGCTTAGTGGTTAGGGAGTTGCACCTGCAACCAGAAGGTTGTGGGTTCAAATCCCTGGCCTTCTAGTGACACCACTGAGGTTCCCTTTAGTAAGGTACCGTCCCCACGCACTGCTCCCCGGGTGCCACTCACTGGCAGCCCCCTGCTTCACTTTTTGAATGAGTTAAATGGGTTAAATGCAGAGACAGAATTTGACACTGCTCACACTGTGTGCTGTGGTGTCTTCACATGTGACTATAAGGAGCCACTTTACTTTAACTGTCTCCAAAGCTGTCCTCATTGTCTGTAAAGGTGAGTTGTTCTTGTTTTCTTTTCACCTCTGGATCATGACAAAAAGCATCTACTCAAGCATGTTATGACTTATTTAAGTGCATGTACTTTCTGGCAAACTCTGACCTGGGGTGCAGTTTAATAATATTGATTTTAATGAGGCTTCTTTTTCAATAGAAGAGGATTAAATGCAGTTTTAAGCTGTCCAGCAATGTGTGTGTGTGTCTCTTACCTGCATGGCGGAGATGATCATGCCACGATGCATGACAAACTGGCCAAGAGCTGCTGAACGCTTGTAGCTGTTCCGGCCGTGGACCATTAGTAGCCTGCCGATGTGTTTAAACTGTGTTATGGAAAAATCTGCAGCCAGAGATGCCTGCTTGCCCTCCTACAAAAAGAAATCACAAAAAGACTTAAGACTTTCCTGCAGATGTCATTTAAAACTGTCAAAATCTTAATTTGAACCTTCTTATAACCTCTTTAGGTTATAAGGCAAACAAGACAATCATTTTTGTTATTTAATACACTTCCTGTACTTCTAGTACTATACACATAATGTCTTATGAATATGAACCTAAAAAGTCTATATTCATGTGCACAAACAAACCAGGGTTTAGAAAATCAAAGAGAAGCATTTAGCACCATAAATGAATATTGAGGGTATGTTTCTACAAAACCACAGTGAGTAATGGTTTTGCAAAAACATACAAAAATTGAATCAGGAGTGAAGCTGCTGGAACACGGCACATAGAAAAGCTGCTCTACAAACACAGTATTTGAGATGTCTAGAAGCGGTTAGAAATAACAAGCTTTTTGCAGCACTGAGGTTCAGTTTCGGCCCATTTCTCTTGGAAAACCATCTTCAGTTCCCAAAGATTAAGAAAGTCCCTCAGATTCTATTTCCAAAATCCTCCATAAACTTGTTAAAGAGATTGAAGTCAGAAGATACAAGAATCTCTCGTAAAAAAATGTCTCAAGATATTTCAGCGGTTGTCCATCTTATCCCCTTTCTCGGCCAATGAGATTGAAGGTTCCTTTAATATCTCCTGGTACATCATTCCTTTCATATTTCCTTCATGACGTGTAATGTCTCAGTAGCATTTCCAGACAAGCAGTTCCATATGATGCTCCCACCTCCATACTTCATTGTGGGCGATCTTGAGGTCTTCAGAACACGAGAAGCTGAATTATTGCCAAACAGTTCTAGTTTTGTTTTGTCTGTCCAGTGTACATTTTTACAAAAAAGTGCTGGATGCCCTTGTGCAAGGCTTAGACACGCCTGAGAGAACTGTTGATTATTGTTTTCTGTGTAACTGTTGCCTTCAGCTCACCCTGCAGTTCTTTTCGAGCGACTGCTGTTTTCTCTCTTAATTTCCTGATCATTAGTGTTGAGAGAAATCTTGCGCGGCTTGACCTGAGGATGATTAGTTGGGGTTCTATTTAAGGTCTTGGCTAGAACTCCCTTAGTATTAAAGTTCGAGTGTCGTTTAACAGTGCTGAACTTTTATAAAGACACCAGATGCGATCTTATTACATTTTCGGTAAGAAACTCACTTTTAAGAGGAAGTCGGGGTTATATATTCAAAATTCTCCAAACTGGAATTCAACTGGAAGTAAAACGTGACCATACTATATATTATATTTGGAGAGATCGGTGAAAATCTCTCTTCAGTGCAATATTTTTCTCTTGTGTGCAATATTCAGGTTATATATACACATACATTTGTATACACATACAAATGTCTATGTTTGTATTTTTGTATAAGTTGTGAAGTGTACTTTTTATTTTTATCTTGTTGGGTTGTATAGTTTATTCTATAGTTTTGCTGCTCTTACTTTTCTGTTCTGTTCACTTTCTGCCAAAGCAATGCAATTTTCCCACTTGTGGGACTAATACTTATTTAATCTTATCTTATAAGGAATCATGTTACCTTTCCTTCAATACCAATTCCACAATCCGCAGCCTGAATCATGCTGACGTCATTCCCTCCATCGCCTGAGCAGAGACATGGAAATGGCAAGTATGACTACAGATATTTTTCATCTTTTACTTCAGATGTTCGAACTACTCAAACACTCTCATTACACCTAGAATAAATGCACAGCTAACATGATACAGTGTGCGGTATTCAAGTATTCAAGACAAGAATTCTTACAGGATTGCCCCTCAGCCACCCACAGCATGTTGTCCAGGACACCCATCGAAAGTGACATGCCATCTCTACATGAAACCATACGTTTCTTCCCTTTATTCCACATACAGCCAAAATAAGAGACTGCATCATTTTTTTTCTGGTTATTTTGTGGGAAAATAACCAGTTTGTGGGAGTGTGTCTGTGTAAAATGTGCATGTCACTATTGTTTTATACACTATTGACCAACACTTGATTCAAAATTCCAAACAAGATAATGTTTTGTGAGAAAATGTACATAATACACATAAAATAATTTATTATACCTTGGAAATGTTAAACTACACAAAACTCTTACATTATTTTACAAGTGCAACATTTTAAACTTTTAAAAACAATTAAAATAATTAACTTTTTTTTTTCCATGGCATACATATGACTTTAGACAGATAGAGAGAGAGACTATATTGTCATGTGCTTTTAACAATAGTTTAGGAGAGAAACCTCTCAAATGACTTTTTATGCAAAATCTCCTCTTCATTCTGATCAATACACTTTGATGAACATGAAGGTGAGTAAAAATACTTACATTACTATATCCACTTATATACTACAGACTTGATCAAATAATTAAAGACATGGACATGAAGTTGGCATGCAAGGAATATCTGCAGTCCCTAATAACTAATAACTGCACTGACTAACACTAATCCTGTATTGCTTCAGGGGTTTTAATCTCCTGTAAGAGATTTTATTTCCCCAGCTGATGGAGGAGTCCAAAAACATTATTGCTGAAGTTACTGATGACTTGTTCTGCATTGATTGATGTTTGTGAAGAAATCAGAGGTCAACAGGACAGGTGAATAAAAGTACAGACTATTTACCCACTGAAGGTTATGACCCCAGTTTCTGGGCACCAGTCAAGCAGCTTGTGGTTAAAGTACAGTTTTGTGTTTGGATATGCCTCGGCCGCTGAAGCGATAGGACAAACGAAACAGAGAGAGATGTGAAAAACACCAAATATGATTTGAACATTACAGCAAACCTAAACCACAGCTCTCATAACCTTGTGCTTGCACAATTCCAGGTTACAGAGTGCGTTTTACGTGCATTTTAAGTAACATGACTGTAATGAAGAACTGTGTTACCAGCTAAGCTACAACGAATCAGGTGAAAGTATGGTTACCCACAGAAGTGGGACCAACCAAAAAGTCAAACTGATTCATGAACTGGATTATTAAGTATATATGCCTGGAAAAATCATTCAGAAAATGAATTAACAGGTGCTAGTACCTGTTAGTAGGTCTTTATTAAGTTCGGCTCTTCCTACAGAGAGGATATACTGAAAGGGAAAGATAAGACATGTTGACTCAAATCAGAACAAAGACAGCCCACGTATTTGCTCAAAAGATGTATTTTATATCCTTTATATTTTTATATCCTTATATCCTTACATTATATCCTTTATTTTCATTTTTAAGCTGCTTCAGCAAACACTAGAAATGTCTACTTGTCAAAGCCAAGGTTGCGATTCAAATGTGTCCTTAGTTTCCACAAAGTACACCCATAAGCCAAAACACTGACCACCCATTTTAACATGCTGCTGGTCCTCCACACGACACCAAAACGGCTCGGGCCTGGTAAGGCATGGAGTCTACAAGACCTCTGAGGGTGTGCTGCGGTCTCTGGCATTAAGAAGCTAGCAGAATCCTTTAAGTCATGCACGTTGTGAGGTGGAGTCCAAGACATCCCACAGATGCTCGATCGGACTGAGATTCCTCAACCATTTTCGCAGTATGACAGTGCACATCATCCTGCTGAAAGAGCATTATGGAATACTATTGCCATGCTGGAGTGTACCTGGTCCACAGTGATGTTCACGTCAGTGGTTCGACAGAAACTGAGAAGCACATGAACGCCCAAACCCAGTTTCCCAGCAGAACATCACCGAGAGCATCACACTCCCTCCACTGGCTTGCGCATTCTAAAGCAATCAGTCCAAAGTCCAGTATAGACATTTGAATGTATGGCTGTATGCTCTTTCAGTCGTGGACAGAGGTTAGCAAGGGTGTTCTGACCAGTCTGCAGTTACCCACACTCAGCAGGGTGTGATGCACTGTATGAATTGACGCATTCTTCCATAAAGATGTTAAATTTCAGTTACTTCTGTCACAGCTGACCTTCTGCCAGTTGGAACCAGACGGAATGGATTTGTTGCCCTTGCCAGTCAGTGAAACTTGGCCTCCTCAGACCTCTCTCAGTAGGTACTCGCCACTGCTGGAGCACAAGCCTTGTCATTTCGAAGATGCTCCGATCCAGTTATCCATAATGGTTTGGCCCTTATCAAAGTCACTCCAGCCTTTACACCCGCTCATTTCTGCCACATTCAACAGGTCAACTGCAAGAACTGACTGTTCACTTATTATCTTATCCATGTCGGATGCGCAGCAACAAAGTAATCAGTGTATTCGCTTTATATTTGGGTGGTCATAATGTTTTGGCTCATATGTGTATGAGCTTTCAATTTAATTCAGTTCAGTTCAGTTTTATTTATATAGCACATTTTTCAGCATGCTTTTGTCATATAATGTACCATGTGGAAATAATGTACATATTTGAATTAAGTAAATGGAGTGCATATTTTTTAATTAAACTACTGAGATGTTAATAAAATAAACCTCTAAAAACAAATTAGACGACGTTGTCAGCAATTTCTCTACATTCTTTTCCACAGAGATCTGACATTAAATGAACTGCGATGTTTTCCACCTCAAATGACATTTGTGACAAGCACGAGTGAATGAGGTCCTGTGAGATGATCCTGTTCCACTATGGGAGTTTGCACCAGACCTGCCCTTGATTCAGAGCGCGAACTCTAATCCAGCACTTAAGTGCTCGCTTTTAAAAGCACTCTCCTGCTTCTCCAGAGCAGTGAGACAGACAGAATTCGTCTCTCTGTTCTCCCTGTTGCTCTCTTTTCAGTCAGAGGATTAGTAATGAGCACTAATGAGCTGATGCTTTAAAGGCAGCTGCACTTCTTTGGGAAAATATTCATGATCCAGAATAGTCCCATCTGTTGTGTTCTCCCTCTCTCTGTAATTACACTCGGCCCCATCTTATTACCCATAAGCGATCCAGCTAGCGAACGGATGCAAATCACCCCATTTGAAGTACAAAGTCAAAGGCCTTTTTATATTCAGAGTTAAGCGCGTGCACCAGAACGGAGGTTGTAAACATAGGTTGTAAATATGGACACAGTGTAAACTAGTGTATTCCTACTTCCTAAATTACTCTGCGCTGAAAAAAATGTCTGAATATACATGACTCGGATGTGTTACATCAATAGAATCACTGTAATTCTAAATGACCTATTATTTTATTAATGCATAGACTCATTTAAATAAAAAAACAAGTACAAGTTCCTCAATGGTTTGGGCCCTAAATCCATCTCTGATACATTTGATGTTTATTATCCCGGTGGGTCTCTTAGATCTGCAGGAGCTGCTCAGCTAGTGGAGAAAAGATCTGAAACTAAACCTGGTGAAATGATTTTTATCCACTATGCTGTTCAACCAACTGCCCAGCAGAGTCAGATCTGCACCGACTGGACCTTTAAAAAGCTGCTAAAAACTGCACTATTCTCCTCTGCTTTCTTTAGATATCTGCACTTCTACTGCACTTGAAATCTTCTTTTATAGTTTTTCTATGTATTCTTTTATTTCTTCTATTCTTTTATTTCTTCTTTTGTGTATGATAATTTGCTATATAAATACACTTGACTTAACTATGTTTAACCTGGTGGCTCTCCAATTGGCCGGGAACTGCTTTAGTAAAAACTTTAATAGGAAATCACACTCTCACTGCATGATTATGAGCTTAAATTATACATTAGTAGAGGTTACATGACCCTCACAGGAACAGTAAAAGTCCAAAGAGTCCTTAAAGCCTTTACTGTGATAATAATTAACCTATGTTGAAGGGAGACAGAGATCTGTTGACTCAGCGGAGAAAGTTAAGGTCGTCATGCTGCTGTTGTCAACTGCTTTCACTAAGTGGTGCCAGACCACGTAAATACTGCAGCACTGATGTATGTAATATAATCACGTTTTCTTAGTTCTGCCAAAAGACGAATCTTTTGCCAAGAAAACAGGAGCAAATATAGAACATTTTGGCTGCATTTCAGGAATCCATAACTTGGATTAGACTCTCACGTATAATAACATCATTGGAAATTCACATTAATCATATAAAAATGTCTCCAGCCAGGGTGCTCACCACCAATTAGGTTATATGGAGGTCCAGTTTAAAGTGTATTAGTTTTATCTTTTACTTTATTGTTCTTTGATACTTTTATTGTTCATACGTTCATTACTGGCTGTTTTAAAATCTTCCATATAAATTAGCATAAGAATTTCAAATGAGTGTATGTCTGTGCAGTTTATATTACCTGACCCTTTTTTCCATACGGTATGGGTGAACGTTGCCCATTCAGGCTGTGGATCATGCGAGCATGCATTGGGATGCCCTTAGACACAACCTGCGTTAATCAGATACAACAAGAAATAACTGAACCCAAAGCAATAATGTAGATCATTCAAACACACTACAAACACTGACAGGACAGTGACTGAATGG
This sequence comes from Bryconaethiops microstoma, assembly GCA_037577275.1. NCBI lineage: Eukaryota > Metazoa > Chordata > Actinopteri > Characiformes > Alestidae > Bryconaethiops > Bryconaethiops microstoma. The sequence goes on from JBBJLS010040203.1 coordinate 11,963, forward strand.
CTACAGTTACTGAAAAATTCTTTCTGCTACATTTCAATGACAGCCTCAGTGATGCTATAGAATCAAAAAATATGTTTATAAATATATCAAATCTTTTTATATTCTGTTTTCATAATTCTTAATGGAAATTACTTATTGGCTGAAATTATTCCAGTAGGAAATTGCAAAAGAAGGCTTTATAAAAGTTTCAGAAAATGGAATATTGCACTAATAAATCACCTTTAAAGAAAACTTCTCACTTCTCTTTGTTTTATTTAAAGTTTTCCTTGATGTCCACCTATGACATTTGTTTATTTTCACTTCTGTAAGAACTGCCATAATTAATGTTTACATTATATGCGTAAAAAATGCATAGAAATGTCTAGTTTCTGGTTAAACCGCACATTTCATTGAACTACCTCACTTTATACTGTTTATACCTCATACTACACTCTGGACCTTCAATTAGCACCTGCACTTTACTGTAACGCTGTTTACTGCCTAATGAGCTGTTTCTGACTAGCTATTCTACACTTACTCACTATTTTTCTATGCTGTTAAGTGTCCTGTGCAATAAGAATATGATCCAGTGACACATCATATGCTCATGTGCAAAAATATATGTATTTGTGGTGCAATATTTTCATTCTGGTAGACTAATATTCACATCCCACTCACATTACTGTGACACCGCTACACTGTCTGTTTATGGTCTATTTGTTGTAGTTTTTTTTGTCATCCCTGGAACTCTGTTCCAGGCTGTAACTGCCTCCTGTGCAGTAATCAGACCTAAAGTGTAATACTTATCACTCCCGGAGGTTTACATAATGTCCACACTCTGTTGTATGTTGTTATATGTTGCTCCGTGGTCCATGGAGAAACGTCGTCTCATCTCACTATGTACATGTACACAGCTGCTGATGACAATAAAGTAACCTTGAACCTTGAACTTCCCGGGAATAGGCAGGACTAAACTACTGGAGGCGCAATAAACAGGTATTTGCAAATGTGTTTTCATGTCATCACAAAAACAAATTAAAAACAATATGTTTTGGAGGCCATTCATTCCTCCATGGTTCATATGGACTGAGGAATGAATGGCACAAGTTTAACAATGTTTACATATAGCATGAAACATTAATATAAAGAGAGCATTCCATGGTGGAAAAACCATCCAATATTTGACCATCTTTTAGGTAATTCCACGAATCTGAGTTGAAATTACGGCCACCAAAACCTTCTTGCTCTTGCCTCATCTAAACCAGGGCATTTTAGGTTCAACCTGAGTTCAGATCAGAGTTCTAGTCCTCTAGAGGAAGGTAATATAAAAGCCTGGTTCTCTCAAGAGCTGAGGCATGCCTAACATTCTCTGTGTACCAAGAGAAAGCTGACAAAACCAACTGCTGACCTCACTGCGGTTTTAACAGAAAAATTACAACCGGATCCAATTAACTGGGGCAGCTGGTCGGTTGGGAGTTGCCCCTGCAATCTAAAGGTTGTGGGTTCGAATCCCAGGACAGCTACTGCCATCACCATCCCCACACACTGGTCCCCGGGCGCCCCTCGTTGGTGGCAGCTCCCTGCTTCACTTGATGAATGGATTAATGTGTTAAATGTGTGCGGTGGGTTAAAGGTGTGCTGTGCTGTGTTCACGCGTGACTATAAGGGGCCACTTCACTTTCTCTGGATATTTCAACCTCGTGACCCGTGGCTGCAGTGTCCTCTTTGTCTTCACTGATATCTGCATACAGCAGTGCGTGTCACTTTGGACACCTTCCCAGGTTGTGCATGACAGTGTAGGAAGCTGAACATGGTGGTAGGAGCCTAGTGGGTAAAACACTTGCCTGTGAACCCGGTGACCACAAAGTTGCAGGTTCAAACCCCCTACTTTCTACCACTGTGTCCTTGAGCAAGACAGTGGCTCAAGGAGGACTGTCCCTGTAACTAATAACTGTAAGACTGTCTCTGTAACTAATGACTGTAAGACTGTCTCTGTAACTAATGACTGTAAGACTGTCTCTGTAACT
>JBBJLS010040224.1:0-13966 GCA_037577275.1 Bryconaethiops microstoma
CCCGGTGCGGAGGCCAGCGCTGGGTCAGGGGCAGAGGCGCCCGGTGCGGAGGCCGGAGCTGGATCAGGGGCAGAGGCGCCCGGTGCAGAGGCCGGCGCTGGGTCAGGAGATGAGGCGCCCGGTGCTTAGGCCGGCGTGGGGTCAGGAGAGTCCAGTGCGTGGACTGGAGCGGGGGCTCGAGCGTTCGGTGCGGGGACCGGAGCGGGGGCTCGAGAGTCCACGGCCAGGGGAGCCGGCGCGGGAACCGGCAGGGGGACCGCAGTCTGGGGGGCCGGAGCGGGAACAGGCGCAGGAGCTGAAGTCGGTGAGGCCAGGTTGAATGGGGTTGGGCTGGTGGCGGCAGCAGCTGGGTTGAGTGATGGACCGGGTGCTGTAGCAGGAGTGTCATTTTTTTTCTTTGTTACTAACTACATAAAAGCCCAATCAGGGTTATTTAGAGATCACATGCAGATATTAGTGACAGTGAAAGACCATGCCCACTCTCTCCCCTTATTATGATTTATCAACATTGAAGCCTTTATTTTTAAAGCACTTTTTGGACCAAAAGGTGTTTAACCATTCTGTGGGAGTTATTTTAGCGGTTTATCCTTTTCCTCTGTGAGGTTTTTTGCTCATTCGTTTTGCAGCGGCTTTCCACACTAAAATTCAACACTATTTTTTGCTGTGAATTGTTCTTGTATTCAATCTGGTTACACAGCTTGACTGCAGAGCAGCTAAACATCTCCTCATCGGTGGGACTATGTTCACCTCCATGTTGTCGCTTTTACTTGTTCTAGAGGATGTTCATGTCTGTTGTACAACAACATGAGCTGTAGTTACTATGGTTACAGTGCCAAAGTAGTGATGAATGAATAAGGGAGAAGATATTACTGGATTAATAAAGGCGTGTAATTAAAACAACAGCTCTGCAGGGTAGTTAGCAGTTGTTGCTTTCATGCATGTCAGGTGGTTTAATAGTTGTGTAAAATGTAAAGATTTGTTTTACAGCGTCAAACAGCGGATGTGTTTTTCTTGGTGTGTGTTGTGCTCTTGAGTGTCCTGCACAGCGCTCCGCCCATTAGTTGGTGCATCAGCTGTTAGGTTTAGTGTGATTTAGTTACTGATAGACTGTCAGATATATAAATGTATAAATATAAAACTCTGAGTGTAAAGACGACGGCGTATCGACTGTAATCCTGAATCTCCATTAACCTGCAGTGTTGATCAGCAGTTAGAAGTGACAGAATGTTCAGTGATGAATGTTCCAGATCACACCGGTGTGACGGTACACTTTAACGGAAAGTAGTCAGGCGGCACAACTGTGTGATGCTATGGGCTGAATGACTGAAGCGCTTTTTGTACCAATAGATCTTTAATAAGAGCTTTAAGAACCAGACTGTTACAGAAAAGTGTCCATCATGATTAAAAAGACCAAGCAGGACACTCTGGTGGTCATGAAGCTCAGTGTTTGAGAAAAACATACAATAACACCTATGATGTCATTCTTGTCCCTGTTGTGGGCCGAGTTCGTTCAAGATGTTCAGGACATGGTCCAGAAGAACGGTCTGTATGAATATTCATGGTCTGGGAGGAAGCAGAGTGACTTCACCTGGAAAAGTTTGGCGTTTTGAAAGTTTAATGGCTTATCAGACATGGTCACATGACTCCTGTCGTTCATAAGCGCTTTAATATTTCAGCGGGTTTTAATATTTACGACCCCCCCCCACCAGCTGGAGGATGTGATGTAATGTTTTCTGCTTTTGTTTGTTAGTCAGACGCAGAAATGAAAGCATGTTCTCATCAGTGATATCACTGTTGAGGGGGGGATTGGACGACGATATTCAGAGGTGGGACAAACTAAAACAGCTCCATTTATCGGAACATTGTGGCAAAATGGAATATTAACACCCCCTCCATTTCCCCCTTAGGTGGAGCATCATCTGTCCTGGAAGGACAAAGATTTCTCTTTAAACTACACCTTGTATAATGAAGGCAGGTTAGCTCCCGGACCCCCTACAGCATGCAAAAAAACTACAGGTTAAAAAACAGCCTGAGAGTTTCAGATCTCCAAACTGAAATTGGAAAGATGCGGAGCTACACAGAACATGACTGATGCTGACTAGACGATGAAATTCAGAGATGGGACAAACTGTCCAGAAGAGTCCCAGCGAGAGGAACACTGGAAGAATGGGATAGGAACACCCCTGCTTTCCCTCTTTGGTTGTGCACCATCTGGACAAACTGTCCATGATCGGGGGTCCAGATCCGGTCCCAGAGAGGCAGCTAATCAGGGGCAGTTTAGCACCCCAGTTCTAAACTCAAAGTCCACATGAATGATGCAATTTCGGACCTAAAATCTGGCACTTTTTACTCGACAGCTGGGCGTTTCTATGCATCAGCAAATGAGACGGTTACCCAGTGCCACACCAGCGTCTTTCACCCTCCATTTCCAAATATCCAGCCCTCCACCCACCAGCCCCAAATATTTTGTTGTGTGTGTGTCTTTAGGGGAATGTATTTATCGTAATTATCAGTTATGTCATAATATGCTATCCTAGGTATAAGATTGATACTGTGTTATCACAAAGAGAATTCAGTGCAGCAGGGAGAAATTTAAAAAAAAATTTTTTTTAAAGAATAAAATGAAATAAATAATACTAAAATTGTTAAGATTATCTAAATAAACTGTACTGTTTTCAAACAGTGCTGAGCTGTTTTTTTTTTGTTTTCTCATGTCTGTTCCATGTTATCATACCTGAGAAAATACCATGAAGAACATGCCTAGTATTGTGATGTTTCATTTCCTCCACATCAACCAGTACTACTGGGAACACTGTACGCCAATACAAATGAACAGTTGCCGTGACGGAAATAAAAAACTGATTTCAAAGTGTGTGATTCATTTTTTTATCACCTTCTTCTGACAAATCATGTAAACAACAAGAACTAGAACTTAACTATATGGGGCAGCTGGTGGCATGGTGGTTAGGGAGCTGCCCCTACGATTGGAAGATTGTGGGTTCGAATCCCAGGACTGTTAGTGGCACCACTGAGGTACCCTTGAGCGATACATCATCCAAACACACTGCAGCGCCCGGGGAGCGTCAATGACTGCCCACCGCTTCACTTGGTGAATGGGTTAAATGCAGAGAATGAATTTCACATTGTTCACACTGCGTGCTGTGGTGTGTTCACGTGCGACTATAAGGGGTCACTTTAACGCTCCAGCAGGACAAGGGAACTTTGGCATGACAAGGTCCTCTGGTGGTGCAACAGAGAACAACTTGCCACATCTTTATCCACACCTGCAGTAAACCTCCTGAACCAGCTGATCCCTGAACAGTGAAAACAACACAGACGTGAAACAATATCTTTCCTCTGAGAGGAGATTACAACTCTGCTTAACAAGTGTGATTTCATAAACACACCCAAAACGTGACTTAGAAACAATCACGCTTATCTTTTCTGATTTAAAAAAGAAAAGAAAAACAGGTGACAGTCTTTTAACCTGAGGTCATGATCTAATCTGCACAGCCAGAGTTAACACAACACACAACAATCAAACACAAACAAAAGCAGGAATTATAACTATCTGCGGATTCTTCAGTCTGGATTAGTTCCTGTGGTTTAATGGCCTATATTTGGATCTGAATTACACATACAGTTGACGCATACAGTAACCCTGTTATTTTATAAGGGTTAATGTTATGAGGCAGTATTTGCCATGGCTGATAACTGATTTTCTGGAATCACTCGCCCTGAGACACAAAGCCTTATGTAGACTAATCAGTCAAATTACATTCTCATCATTCACACACACACACACACACACACACACACACATTGCTCTAGTAAGATACTGACCGACTTTCTTCATCTGCTCTGCCCTGCGGTAAACAGAGTAAACGTGAGAAAAAGAGGTGAGTAATCCAGCATGGAAAAGGTCACAGTGGAGGCTCAATAATATTTACAATTATGACTCAGTGACATGATACACTGTGGGACTATAAACACTATATGGACAAAAGTATTGGGATGCCTGAACTGGGACTTTATTGGCACTGCATTCAAATACATAGACTTCAATATGGAGTTGGTCCCCCTTTGCAGCTATAACAGCTTCCACTATTCTTGGAAGGCTTTCCACAAGATTTTGGAGTTCCTGTGGGAATTTGTGCCCATTAATTCTGTAGAGCATTTATGAGGTCAGGCACTGGTGTTGGACGAGAAGGCCTGGCTTGCAGCTCCCGTTCCAGTTCATCCCAAAATTGTTGGATGGGGTTGAGGTCAGGGCTCTGTGCGGCCAGTCAAAATCTTCTACACTGAACTCATCCCACCACGTCTTTATGGACCTTGCTCTGTGCACTGGGGCACAGTCATGCTGGAACAGAAAAGGGTCTTCCCCAAACTGTGTCCACAAAGTTGGAAATGTCTTGGTCTCTAGCCCAAACCCTGAAAGCTGTTGTGTCCAAATACTTTTGTCCATGCAGTATATACATACATACTAATGCTGGGTGACGACAAAATTTTTATTATTATTTTTAATCGCGATTAATCACATGGTTTTCTGCAATTAATCGCGATTAATCACATGGTTTTCTGCAATTAATCGCGATTTTAAATAATTAATTCAAAAGAAGTGTATTGCGCTCTGTCACGCTTTGCCTCTGTCTCCATGCACTGATCGCAAGCACACTTACACCAGGCGTAGTCGTAGTGAATCATGGTTATTTTATTCATAGAAAACTATAACAAAAACAGGCACGAGGGCCGGAACAGGTAACTGAGAACACAAACAAATCCAGGGTAACATTGGGCCGACAACCCGGGTCCACCCAAACTAAACTTAAATAATCAAACTCATTACACCTGAGCACACCGGCAGCCGAACTAATCCTACATACAAATGCACGCCCGGTGTGCTCAGGAAGACAAAACAAAAGACAAGAACTCAAATACCAAAACTTAAGCAAGGGTGGCCTCTAAGGTGACCCACCGCCACTGCCTCTAGGCCTGACACGCACTTTTATTTTTAAAGTAGTGCTATCTGAACAAAAGTGCAATAACATTTGGTTTGTAAACACATTAAACCAATAATGAGCTTTTTAACAGCAGTGTTTCCCTTTAACATAGTTACACAGCTGCAGTTCAAATATTTCTGTAAATCTCAACTTAAACATTAATGTAATCAAATTGAATATAAAACCAAAGCTATTTGCCAAAACTTAATACATACATATATACACACATTTTATCTAGTTTGTTATAGAAAAACAAGTTACTCTCAGCTGTAAATGGGGAACAACTCCATATGAAAGTATTTGTATCTGAATGCAGTGTCATTAAAGTCCTTGTTGGTCAGGTGTCTCATTACTTTAGTTCACACAATGCTCTAGGTCTCAGCGAAAACCAGCCGAGACCTAGAGCCATAGACACAGAATATATGTCTATGTAGTGCTACGTGCTGTGCACACTCGCGAGCACAAAAGAGAAACAAACTTTCAAAAGAAAAGGATTAAAAGAACTGCTAAAAAAATAATTTGCCGGATTTAAGTAGTGTGTTTACTTAACGGCTTTGGGAAAAACGTTAAAGTGGTCAGCCCTAATACATACATATATATACACGCACGCACGCACGCACGCACGCACACACACACACACACAGCAAAAGTCTTGAGCTACCCCACAATACTATTTGGAAAGTGTCTGATTGGCAACGCCGATATTTCAGCACATAGATCCCAAACATACTTGTCAATACTGTCAAAGCACAAAGACAAAAAAACAGAACGGAACTACATCAGTCACGAATCGGCTCCCCAAAGCCCAGATGTCAACATTACTGAAGCAGAGTGGATCATCTGGACAGAGAACAGACAGCCGACACCCAAAGTGCTTTGGAATGTCCTTTGAGAAGCCTGGAGAACTATTCCTGAAGTCACCTAAATAAATGACAGGAAAGCTATACACTATAGACAGACACACACACACATTCACTTCATAACTATGTTGTTTACTAATTAAAACTATTTCTTATTATGACTCTTTAATTCTATGTTTTTAATAATAATGATAGCAGCAATAGCGGCACTTTGCTCAAGGATACCTCAGAGGTGCCACTAGCAGTCCTGGGATTCAAACCCATGACCTTCTGATCACAGGCCCAACTCCCTGACCCCTAGGCCGGTCAAATAGTAATAAAAATAACAATAATAACAGTAATAATAATAACAATAACAACAACAACAATAATAATAATGATAATAATACAGCACAATGCCTTTCCTTGTAATGTCTACCGCATATGCCTGCACCTATGTCATAATTATTTAAAAAAATGAATGAATTAAACAGAGCGAGTACTATATTCAGGTTTCTCATATTTTGTTGTTTTCCTTGAGAGCCAAATATGATACGGATTTCTCCAACCATCTACTCAGAAACATGCTGTGGCAGTGAGACTGATATGTAAATAAGCTTTGTTCTGATTGGCTGCCCCCCTTATTTTATATGTATACACACATACACACACACACAAATGTGTGTGTGTGTGTGTGTGTGTGTGTATATATATATATATATTACATTATTTGTCAGATTTTAATGTCCAATCTTCAACTGTAACTTTAATGGAATCCTATTAAACCCGTTCTTGCTGTGAACAGTTGGTGCAGGTCGTGCCTGTCACGCTCCTCTCTACTTCCTTCCCGAACACCTGAAGGAAAGACGGTGTTTCTTTTGATCTTTGCTCAGTGACACAGTGTTTAATCAGCAATTATTACATCATTAATCTCGAGTCGGCCCTGAGCTCGCGCACGTGGAGCCCAGAGACCAGTTTTACCCCTCAAAACCATCAACTATTTCCCAATAACTTCTAGTTTCACATTAAACTATTTCATTTTTATTTTATTGTTTTGTTAAAATTTTTCATTATCATTTTAATCCACCTTTGTATCTGGTTGTCAGGTTTTAGTTTGTTCTATTTAATAATCTTAAATTCGAATTTGTTTGTTTATAATTCATGTATTACTTTTATTACTTCATCTATCTATCTGAGTGTCTGTCTGTCAGTCTATCCATCCATCCGTCCGTCCGTCTATCTATTATCTATCTGGCTGTCTGTCTAAACATAAAGGCATGTTGAGAATTTCTGAACATGGTTTTAGTACAAAGGAACATGTTTTCTGATGCTTTCTTGGTTGATTTGTAAATACTACTGATTCTTCTTTACATCAGCACTCAGATCTTTGAAGTGTCTGAAGCTCATTTTGGCCAAAAGAGCTTCAGCAAGTGCTTAAAACACCAGTTAGAAGAAAAAAGGCGTTATAAAAGCTGCTTTTCAGATTGAAGATCATGAAGCTTCGTGATGGAGATAAACACACACACATGCTTGTTTTTCAGCTAAAGCTCAGATTTTTCTCACTTCAGTGGAAGTGAAGTGAAGGTCCAGCACTGCAGAACAGAGGTTGTTTCAAAGTTCTGAGATCTTCATGACCTCCCTGATCTTAAAGTTCACGCTGTTCTTCAAGGTTCTGCTAACAGAGCATTTCATCATTTCTTTTGACCGACCAAGACTAATGACCTGCAGTCTTTATTCTGCTGTAAGAGCTGCTCCAGGAAACAGCAGACCAGGAAACAGCAGACCAGCCAAACTGACTGATCACTGCTACAAACACTTCAACATTCATCCACATGAAAACATACAAAAACCATTCATTTTTGTATGTAAATAGCATTAATTTCTCTCGACTTATTCAACATTTGTCGATTATGCCACTAAATTTTATGGTGAAAATCATTTTTTCAAAATAAAGCACACATAAAAATCCATGTAAACATCAGATGATTGTAAGATTTGGTTGAACACCTTTAGTGAACGAGGCTGGAACTACGTTTTTACCAAAATCCAAAATCTAGGCAGGAATGGTTTGGTGTGTTTGGTGTGATTGATCTGTTTGATGTGACTGATCTGAATGATGTGAGTGATTTGAATGATGTGACTGTTATGAATTATGTGACTGATCTGAATGATGTGACTGATCTGTTTAATGTGACTGATTTATTTGATGTGATTGGTGTGTTCGATGTGATTGATCTATTCGATGTGATTGATGTGTTTGATGTAATTGATCTGTTCGGTGTGATTGGTGTGTTCGATGTGATTGATCCGTTCGATGTGATTGGTGTGTTCGATGTGATTGGTGTGTTCGATGTGATTGGCGTGTTCGATGTGATTGGTGTGTTTGATGTGATTGATCTGATGGATGCGATTGATCTGTTCGATGTGACTGATCTGTTTGATGTGATTGGTGTGTTCGATGTGATTGGTGTGTCTGATGTGATTGATCTGTTCGATGCGATTGATCTGTTCGATGTGATTGGTGTGTTTGATGAGTTTGGTGTGTTTGATGTGACTGCTCTGCTCAATGTGTTTGATCTGTTTCATGTGTGTTGTTTGATGGGTGTGTACCAGATTAAAATCACTACAGTGTTATTACTGTAAAATCTGCACACACAAGCACACACTCTCTCACACTCACACACACCCATACATACACACACACACACACACACACACACACACACACACACACACACACACATACTGCAGATTCATACTGGATTTAAAGTCCAGCTGAAACATTGCTGAATGTTGAGTATTTCTGAAAGTGCTTATGTATGTGTAAATAAAAAATAAGTTTAAATTAATCTTATTTAAGTGAATAATTTCTGGTGCCATTTTAGGTCAGTGAAAAAGTTAATCAGGTTCAGGAACAAAAGCATCAATCTGATGGACGGCGCAACACACAAAACACGCCAAACACACATTTACTATGTACAGTCTAAAATACACCTTCAGTGGAGGAGATTATTTATCTGCGTCGAGAAGCTGCCTGGTGGAGAAACTCGGTTCCTGCTAGAGTTTCAGAGGACCCGAAGCTCTCATATCCACAGGTTGTTGAACTAGAGGGTGGGAAAGAGAGAAATAAACAACCTATACAGATCAGAGAGAGAGCGAAAGAGAGAGAGAGAGACAGAGAGAGAGATTAATTATGTTGGTCAGTAGCTCACCTGAGTGCAGGTGAGGGGAGGAGTGTGTGTGACAAGTGTGTATAAAGTGTGTGAAGGCTGGTTCTACACTCATATCGGTGCTCTGACGCTTCACGATGAGGGAAGTTCTGCTGTTTCTGTGGATCTTGAGCATCACTCTCAGCTCTCTGCACAGCACAGGTAAGAAAAAACAGAAACAATACTTTGAGCACCTTTCAGATCTTCCATGCCAGATCAAACATTCAACCCTCAAAATTTCATAACTTCATCACTCATAACTCTAGGAGGAGTATTGGCCTTTTGTGGGATTGGAAATAAGTCAGTCTAGTTAGTATTCCTGGTTTTCACACAGGTGGCCCGGGTCCGACTGTCGGTATTGGAAGCTCCTTCTTGGGGCAGCTGGTGGCCTAGTGGTTAGGGTGTTACTCTAGCAATAAAAAGGTTGTGGGTTCAAATCCCAACTGCATGGGCACCACTGAGGTACCCTTGAGCAACCCCACACACTGCTCACCGGGCGCCCCGCGTTGGTGGCAGCCCACTGCTTCACTTGGTGAATGGGTTAAATACAGAGAAAGAATTTCACACTGTGTGATGTGTTCACATGTGACTATAAGGGGCCACTTTACTTTATTCCACAAAGCTGATCGGATATTCATCGATATGAGTTTAAAAATACCATTTATTTACGAAAAACTAATTTGAACTCTTCTGAGGACAAAAGGTTATGGGACAGATATGCAGTTCACTGTGTGTGGTTTAGTGCGTGCAGTTTGGTGTCTATGGTTCGGTATGTGTGGTTCGGTGTGTGTGTGTGGTTCGAAGTGTGTGATTCGGTGCGTGCGGTTCGGTGCGCGCAGTTCGTGTGTGTAGTCATACAGAGAATATTTAATAGTCTCTGTAAGAAGACTGGAGTTGAAAAGCACTGAAAACAATACAATAATACTAACAATAACAACAACAAAAACAAAAAAATAATAATAGTAAAGCTCCTGCTGTTGATCAGGTTGGTGATCAGAGCTCACGTGTTTGAATCTTTTATCTGAACTGTTTATTTAGCTTTGGCCTGTTGACACACTTTAGTCAAACTGGGCTTTCTGATAAACTAGGCCTGATAAACCAGCAGCATGTGTTTGTGTGTGTGTGTGTGTGTGTCTGTGTGTGTGTGTGTGTGTGTGTGTGTGTGTGTGTGAGAGAGAGAGAGTGTGTGAATGTGTGCATGTAATTGCTCTCTGGAAAGGAGGCAGTGTGTGTGTCCCACCCAGGGTGAGTCCCTGCCTCCGGCCCGTTGGTCCAAGGATAGGCTCCAGGTACCCATGACCCTGTTAAGGATTAAGCAGTTACAGAAACCGAATGAATGAATATATAAATGAATATATGAATATATCTACTATGATTTATTCAGTAACTGATATTCTAGATTAATCTTAGTAATCATTCACTGACTCTGACTGTTCGTCATTATTAATTGTTCTCTGGGAAGGAGGCAGCTTATAAGGTCCAACGGTCCAAAACAGAGGCAGAAAGAGTGAGAACTTTTATTCACATAAACTACTGCTGCTGTGAAAAACGGTTCCAATCAAGACCAGCAGAGAGGCTGATGTTTTTGGGTTTTTGAGAGAGGTGTTTACTTGTGACAATAATTACACACACTAATTAACTCTGGATAAATATACAATCTAATAAAGTACAGCAAGTGATAATGTGGTATTTACTGTGTGTGTGTGTGTGTGTTTGTGTGTGTGTGTGTGTGAGTGTAGATGAGGTTCGTCCTGAGCTGAGAGAGTATGAGGTGGTCCGTCCAGTGCGGCTGCACACACACCAGCGGAGAGACACACAGGTGAGTTACTGTTTACATACACACACACACACACACACAAACACACACACCCTGGGTCACTAAGGGGGGAGATAGACTCCACAAAATGTTTCTCACACCCCCTAAATATTAAATATTGAAATTATTAATTTACTTGATGGGCCCCTTTCCAAAGTTCTCACCCAGAGTGGGAACCCCCACGCATACACGTCCCTGTAACATGTCGTCCTCTGTACTCCTCTCAGTCCCCACACTCGGACTCTGCCTCCTTCAGACTGGAGCTGAAACAGAAGAACATCCTCATTCATCTGCAGAGAACCAGGTGAGGAGCTTCTTCTCTCTGTACGGGAGAGAAGAACAGCATACTGTACGGGACAGATACTGTTGATCAGACGGGAGAAACAAATACTAAATTACAGTATAACAGTTTTATTGTAATACAGCACTGATTACCAACAGCATTGTACAGCACTGATTACCAACAGCATTGTACAGCACTGTATAATAACATAATAGCGCTATATAGTAACATTATAACACTGTATAATAACATTATAGTGCTTTATAATAACATTACAATACTGTATAAGAACTTTATAACACAGAATTATAACAGTTAATGTCTAACCCTGTATATGAACAGTTCTGACTAGTTTAGACACGGATCCCCCGACTGAACTTATTTTATTTTATTTGTCTGGCCAGAGGGCTGATTAGTTCAAGGTACACAGAGACTCACTACACCGCTAATGGCACTAGTGTGACCTCTGTCCTGCAAGATCAGGTGAGTGTTTACTGTGCTCTGCTGAGTGTTTACTGTGCTCTGCTCAGTGTTTACTGTGCTCTGCTGAGTGTTTACTGTGCTCTGCTCAGTGTTTACTGTGTTCTGCTGAGTGTTTACTGTGCTCTGCTGCGTATTTACTGTGCTCTGCTGAGTGTTTACTGTGCTCTGTTGTGTGTTTACTGTGCTCTGCTGTGTGTTTACTGTGCTCTTCTGAGTGTTTACTGTGTTCTGCTGAGTGTTTACTGTGCTCTGCTGAGTGTTTTCTGTGCTCTGCTGAGTGTTTACTGTGCTCTGCTGCATATTTACTGTGCTCTGCTGAGTGTTTACTGTGCTCTGCTGTGTGTTTACTGTTCTCTGCTGAGGGTTTACTATGCTCTGCTGAGAGTTTACTGTGCTCTGCTGAGTGTTTACTGTGCTCTGCTGCGTATTTACTGTGTTCTGCTGAGTATTTACTGTGCTCTGCTGTGTGTTTACTGTTCTCTGCTGAGTGTTTACTGTTCTCTGCTGAGTGTTTACTGTGCTCTGCTGCGTATTTACTGTGTTCTGCTGAGTATTTACTGTGCTCTGCTGAGTGTTTACTGTGCTCTGCTGTGTGTTTACTGTTCTCTGCTGAGTGTTTACTGTGCTCTGCTGAGTGTTTACTGTGCTCTGCTGAGTGTTTACTGTGCTCTGCTGCGTGTTTACTGTTCTCTGCTGAGTGTTTACTGTGTTCTGCTGTGTGTTTACTGTGCTCTGCTGAGTGTTTACTGTGCTCTGCTCAGTGTTTACTGTGTTCTGCTGTGTGTTTACTGTGCTCTGCTGCGTATTTACTGTGCTCTACTGCGTGTTTACTGTGCTCTGTTCAGTGTTTACTGTGTTCTGCTCAGTGTTTACTGTGTTCTGCTCAGTGTTTACTGTGTTCTGCTGAGTGTTTACTGTGTTCTGCTGAGTGTTTACTGTGCTCTGCTCAGTGTTTACTGTGCTCTGCTGAGTGTTTACTGTGCTCTGCTGAGTGTTTACTGAGCTCTGCTGAGTGTTTACTGTGCTCTGCTCAGTGTTTACTGTGCTCTGCTCAGTGTTTACTGTGCTCTGCTGAGTGTTCACTCTCAGAGTCTGATGGCTGTATTCGACTGACAGGGAGAAGGTCAATGTTTTTATCACGGCTCAGTCGAAGGGGACCAGCAGTCCATCGTCGGCATGAGCACCTGCTCCGGACTCAGGTACACTGATTTACGTGCATCCCACAGGGGTTAAAAGTGGAGACACACCTGACTCATGATGTCTGTTCAGAGTCTTCAGCACATTTTGGTCTGGAGGCTTAAATGGCTGAAATTTTAAATGTTGATGTTTGGCATATGAATTTAAATCTAAAAGAGTTTTTTTAATGCATCGTCCCGAGTGGTGTACAGCTCGTCAAGGACACTCTGAAAAAAGAAATCAAAAACTATACCAATGTGCCAATTAAAAACTCAGACACGCCTAGAGTTTGACTGTGTATGTACTGGGCTGTGTTTGGACTGTGCTTGTGTTTGACTGTTTTTGTCTGTAAATGGTTGTGTTTGGTTGTTTCAGTGTGTTGGACTGGGCTTTGACTGTGTTTGTGTTTAGCTGTGTTTGACTGTGTTTTGCTTGTGTTTGTGTTTAGCTGTTTAAACTGTTTTGTCTGGGTTTGTGTTTGGACTGTGTTTGGACATTGGTAGTGTTTGACTGTTTTGTGTTTTGACTGTGTTTGGCTGTGTTTGATTGACTGTGTTTAGCTATTTTTGACTGTTTTGACTGTATTTAATTGTGTGTTGACTGTGTTTTGTACAGAGGGTTTTTCAGAACTGAAGGTCAGGACTACATGATTGAGCCTGTGACCGACAGCGAGTCTGGAGATCATGCTGTGTTTAAGGCTGAATTCTTCAAGGGCGAGAAATTTTGTGGAGTCACCAACCAAACCATGGACTCTGCACTACCCACCTTCAACATTAGAGGGCGCGCTGGGTCCATGGTGAGTGAAACGTTAACTCTACACTTCAAACAAATGTTTAGGGACACGTTCTTTTGCATGTTTGCTTATTTAAATAACTTTCTCTTGCAAATTGCTGCTAAAAAACCTGATTAAAACACCTAAGATGTTCTTTGCTGAAATATTGATATGCCTGATGCTGGTTCTGCCCACATTTGAGGTTCTGAGGGTTGAATAATTGTGCAGGGTCAGAAACTCGAGTGTGTTCTGTTTACTGCAGTCTGTGGACGCAAACACAAAAAACACAGCAGTCCTGAAGGAAAAGAAGTACATTGAGATGTTTCTGGTTGTGGACAACAGTGAGGTGAGAAGCACACACAACAACACACACACACACACACACACA
>JBBJLS010040255.1:0-13965 GCA_037577275.1 Bryconaethiops microstoma
ATATATGCTATAAAATATGAAAATACAAAAACATGGGGGGACACAGCAGGGAGGCTACAACATTACTGTATTGTATACAGACTTATGATGTAATACAGATATTATAGAAGGTCTAGAAGTCATCTATATTCATGACAAATATTTGTCAGTTTCAGATTGGGTGCAAATTTCACATTTGTAGACTGATTGTTGTTCATCCCTGCTTCAGTTAAAGTGGAATCTTCACTTATCATCTGTCGATTAAGCTGTTCATACCAACAAAGGAGTATTTAGAAGTAGTATTCAACAAAGTAGTATTCAATAAATTGTGAATTTACTCAGTCAAAAATGATGCAGCTGAATCTTTTAATAAATACATAGGGGAAAAAAAGAGAGAGCATTCTGTGTGTGCACATATGACAGAGAGATAAACAGAGAGAGAGATTTTAAAACGTGTGTCTTCGTGTCTGTATATTGTTCATAAATACCTACACAAAAGCTGCCTCTAACACCATGCATCAAAAGGTGCCTACTACTCACCCCATAACCAATAATAGATCATTAATTGCTTTCTCACTGTTAATGTTGAATAGAGGTAAAAAAAAAAATGTTCTCAGTTTCAATAAGACGATTTAGTTCAGCATGAAAGACATAAGAGAACTAACTTGAAGGTCTATTGTTTTAGCCAGTGTACACAATGTGTTATAAAAATCTGTTCTCCTGGTGATAACACTGACGATATAATTAGCTTATTTCACCCACGTTCATGTATCAAGACAAACTAGCGCAGATGTAAAACAATTGTTCTATTGGTGGTTTATTACCTTAACTTTACAAACAGCTAGTTTATTAACCACCACTCACTGTCTTGTATGACACAGATTTACCAAAGGTGGTAAACTTTAGTGGGTGCGAGGATTCTCTGTTAACTCTTACGGATTGGAAGCCATCAGTTAGGTAAGATCTAATCCAGGATAAGGCTGTTCCAGTGACTCTGACCAGGTTTTCTAGACAGATCCTTTGTCAGCGGACAGCAAAAGATAATTTTACCCATCTTAATAGATGAAAAAAGGATTTTACATGCATGTAACCTCATATTTATAACTTCAGGAAACAGGAAACGGTCATAGGCAATGATGTAAATCTTGGAGAATAGAAACAATAAAAAAAAATGTTTTTCTTCAAAAGAGGCACCAAGAATTTTGCCCAATTCTTTTGGAAAAAAATGCACTTTTCTTAAAATATAACACCACTCCTTGAGTTGTACATAACAATGTTGTAACATAATTAAAAGTGTATTGTTGATGCAGTACATTTAACCCTGAAATAGCCATTTAGTGAATACTTTAATACAGGGGTCTCAATCTTGGATGGCTAGTGTCCAGCACAACTACTAAATCTGGTTACTGACTCACCATGTGAAACAAATAAGTAAGGATATCACCAACAGAGTTTGAGA
The DNA here is from genome assembly GCA_037577275.1 of Bryconaethiops microstoma. NCBI lineage: Eukaryota > Metazoa > Chordata > Actinopteri > Characiformes > Alestidae > Bryconaethiops > Bryconaethiops microstoma. The sequence continues at coordinate 1,439 of JBBJLS010040255.1, forward strand.
CTTAGAACTTTGAAAACAATAGTATGCTGGATTTAGACCCCAGCAACTTGGCATGCATCTGTCGTAAATCACTCCACTGTCAAATCGCTGCACTGTGCTGACATCAGTGCCTTGCAGGACTCATCTGATTTGTTTACCTAGGGCCCCACTGCCAGCTATTTCTAGTCAAGTTTGAACTGATTGGAGACTTGGGTCAGTGTAGTTCACCTTTTGCAAAAAGTCCTTCAGGGATCTGTGGAGACTAATCAGCGTCATGCAGACTTTTCCTCAGTTTTCCTGTGTACAGTATACTTGTAGAATAACATAATATTTAAATTGATTTACGAATGTATGTGGAGCCTGTTAAACATCTTAAACCATGGACATTAATAGAAAGTTTGTCCCTCCTTTTCTGTTACGACACTCTTCTGAGAAGGCTTTCCACTACATTTTGGAACATGGCATGAGAATTTGTTTCTATTCAGCCATGAGAGCATTAATGAGAGCAGGCACTCTGTTGGGTGATAAGGCCCGGCTCACGATCAGTATTCCAATTCACAGCTCAAGACATTTGTTTAATTACTGTTTGTTTTAATTACTGTTTGATGAGACATTCCCCAGCTGCTGCCACAAAATTGGAAGGACACTATTTTGAATGTGATTGTATGTGGTAGCATTTAGATTTCCCTTCACTGTAACAAAGGGGCTCATTCCATGAAAAGCAGCCCCAGATCATTATTCTTCCTTGGCCAAACTTTACTGCCATCACTATGCATTCCAGTAGGCAGCTGACAGCAGGTGTTCAACAAAATCTGGATTCATCTCTTAAACAGCCACATGTGATAATTTCTTTTTCAGATAAACTGGTCCTGTTCTGACATCACTTCCAGAGGGAGTCTGGACAGAATATTGTCCTTCTAGCTCTGAGTGGCCTACTTCTTTACAGCTGAGGTGTTGCTGCCAAATGTTGACTCTTTACAATAGCAGCACTTACTGTTGACTGGAGGAATGCTTACAGGATAGTTCTGACAAATTGACTTGGAATTTCATCTTATGACAATTATGAAATTGACTGAGCTCTTAAGTGTGACTCATTCTATTGTCAGTGTATGTCTATGGAGCTTGCATGGCTATGTGCTTAATTTTATGCCTTAGCAATGGGTGTGGCTGAAAGGCCAAATCTATTAGGTCTATTAGATTAGGAAGGAGTGTCCACATACTTTTAGCCATATAGTGCAAGCCTGACATTTAAACCAGAAACAACTATTTAGCACTTAATAAGTTTTGGCAAGGAATTTTTAAAGCTATTAGTAAACATAATCAAAACAAAGAGTACTTTGACCACGGCGGCGGCATGTGCTAGATTATTTAGACCTTGGCCACGTTGTCTAACACACTGTAGTAAATCACTCCTCCACCAGTGTTGACACCTTCTTCTCCTCTGTCTGATGTGTTTACCAAGGTTAATGTTGACTGTTTAATATGGATGTTCATGAGAGTTAATGCACCTGCCAGTAATGGAGTGATTTTCTGCATGGCTAGGAGACTCAGTTAACAGGGTACTTGGGCCCCTTGTGTGTTGGGACTTGCAGGTTAAACACACTCATTTATTCACGTGCCATCTCTGTTTCTTTTCCGCTTTGCCAGATAGCAGCGGTGCACAATTACGCTGAGGCAAGGAGCACACTAAATTAATTCTCAAAATAAACAACTGCACCCCGCTACACCCCCCGTCTGCCAAGAGGTAAGCATACTAATTGGAAAGTGGCTGTGCCTGCATGTGAGATGATTCACATTGTGCTGGCAGAGGATGACTCTCGCCAGCAGGTGGTGCTGTTGTTCCTTTTGTATGTGTAATTTGTGTGTAATAGTCAGAGAAGAAAAGGAACTACATGCCTTATGGTTAGTTTTAGACATCAGAGATAGAAGTCACATCTCTCTAGACTTAATCCACATCCATCCTTCTTTGTTTTTCCTTGGAAAGCATTGCCTGTGATTATTTTGATTGTTCCAGAGTACTATGAAAGACAATTCGTGCAAAGTAAATGTTGTAGTTTTGGTTTTGTGTTAGCTATATGTCTGCATAGTGGCTATATGTATTATTTTGGATGTATGTTTCTTACTTTTCTTGTTACTTACTATACAGTATTTATGGGGTGCATGAAACTGTATTTGTGAAATATCACTTCAGTGTTTATTAGCCAGTAATTTTATGTTTGTATTAGTACAGGCTGCATGCTTGGTAATGTTTACATTCAAACATTCTCTTCTGTTAGAGAAAATAAGCTTTCCTCTTTTTTGCCTTTTCTTTAATTTCACTTTGTAGACATCTGAAAGGAATGTCACGATAAAAGGGACACTACAACTGTTACCTATCCACGACTTTATCTGTCTGCTTAACTGTGGTCAGTTTGAGCAGTGAGGGCAGAACAGTGAAAAGGCAGATCTCCATCGTTAGTAACAAAATCCCAGGTGGATGCTTGAGTCTAACCACGGCATGTCTCAGCTACGAGATAACAAAGCGATGTCCATCTACTCACAGGCTTCAAAAGGATCAAAGTGTAAATCATCAGCCAGTATGGCCGCAGTAAATGCACGGACTAAAGTGGAGGCAGCACGAGCGAGGGTAGCATTTGCTCAAACAGAAATTGAAATGTGAGTCAAGCAAGCAGAGCTTATGGTCGAGGATACATGTCTGGAGGCCACATTAGAGGCACTTCATAAACAAAGGGATGCAGAAGCAGCCTTCGCAGAAGCTAATGTATATGAAGCAGCTGTGAGTGAAATAGACAAAGGGCAATGAGTGGTAGCCGTTCCCAGATGTTTCAGACCATAGACCGCACTAGTGGTTATGTGAACGACCAAGCTATTCAAAATGATACACTAGCACCATGTGAAGACACAAAGCCTCATGACATCCCAAGCTATTCTACATTCACTCAGCTCAGGCACAGGGTTGATATGTCTGACCATGCAAGTAATCCTTATATCTCGCCACCTCATACTCAGGGTGGTAACATCTTACAACCATCTCAGTGCTTTACAGCACAAGCACCAACTACAAAAGAGTCCTCAAACATGTATGACCTCACCAGATTCCTAGCCAGACTTGAGTTGCTCACTGGAGGACTTACGAAATTTAGTGACAAGCCAGCGGATTACTGGGGTTCAAGTCTTCATTTGAAAATGCTATGCGAGACTTACATTTGACCACTAGTGAAGAGCTCGACTTATTAATCAGGTGGTTAGGAGAGGAGTCTTCATAACATGCAAGACGCCTTTGAGCAGTTCATGTCAACAACCTTTCTCTCGGACTGACTAAAGTGCGGGAGAGGCTGCAGGAGTGTTATGGCCCTCCTGAAGCCTTGGAAAAGGCTCCATTTGATAGGCTGGAATGTTTCCCCAGAATTACAAACAAAGACCCTCATTTACTGCGTGAACTTGGAGACCTTCTCTGAGAGATAGACTCTGCTACGAGTAAAGGTTACATCCCAGGTCTACTGTACCTGGACACAGCTCGTGGAATACATCCTGTAGTAGACAAACTTCCATTTAGCCTACAGGAAAAATGGATGGTTCATGGAACAAGATACAAACAGGTATATTCTATGCCATTTCCTCCATTTGCAGTTTTTGCAGCCTTTATTAAAAAATGAAGCCAGAATGAGGAATGATCCCAGTTTCAAGTCTTCAGTTTCTCCACCTAATGCAATCTTCAAAGCAGGGAAATACTCAGAGAAGCATTTCTCTGTGAACAAGATAGAAGTGGTTAATTCTGAACAAAGGCGTAACATAGTGAAAAGTGTTGAGGATCCTAGTAACGAGTGTCCCATCCACAGAAAGCCTCATGCACTCAGCAATTGCAGAGCATTCAGGGAGAAGTCTCTGGAAGACCGATAGGTTTTCGATGCTGCAGTTCTTCCAGTCATCAAGCTAAGAACTGTAAGGCAGAGATCCACTGTGTAGAATGTGGCAGTGACTCTCACATTGCTGCTCTTCATGTGGGACCCACACCCTGGACAATACATCGGGTCAAAGAGCCCGTTACAGATCATGGCGGGGAGCCAGCCTCAGCTTCACTTGCAGCTACTTCTATGCGTACCGAGGTACACAGAAATGAGACCGGTGGTCATTCATGTGCCAAGATCTGCTTTGTTTATGTATACCCAAAGGGGTACCATGAAAATAGGGTCAGAGTTTATGCAATCCTAGATGATCGAAGTAATAAGTCTCTGGCTAGATCCTCCTTCTTCGACATCTTTGACATTCCCAAAAATGTGTTCCCATATACTCTCAAAACTTGTTCAGGGGTGGAGTCAGTTGATGGCCAATCTAGCCTGCTCTTTCCCACAATTATTGAATGTGATATGCTTCCTGACAATCGAAACGAAATCCCCACTCCTGGAGCCACTCGCTACCACACTCACATTAAGGATATTGCAGCAGAGATTCCAGCTCTTGATCCCAAGAGATATTTTACTATTACTTGGTAGAGACATTATTCAGGCCCATAAGGCACTCGATCAGCGCAATGGACCTCCACATGCACCATTTGCACAGCGGTTGGCTCTTGGGTGGGTTATCGTCGGCGACACTTGTCTTGGTGGGGCTCACAAACCTGGACTTGGAAATGTTCACAGGATGAGCATCTTGAGCAATGGGCGACCAAGCTAGTGCCGGTACTTGGGAGAGAGAGTCTTTCAGTGTACAGATGCAGATGAAAATTCCACCTACTCAATAGAAGAACAAACCTTCCTGCTGATAATGGAGAAGGAAGTCTACCAGGATGACTCGAATAGCTGGGTGGCTCCACTGCCTTTTTGTATCCTGAGACTACGTCTCCCCAACAATAAGCAGCAGGCCAGCCAATGGCTTTCCTCAGTGTGTTGTAAGAGGCAACCTTCTATGAACATTTCATAGAATTTATGCAAAGCATACCCTTGTAAGCCAGACCAGATAAGGGTAGTTTTTGACTCTAGTGCGTCTTTCCACGGAGTGTCCTTAAATGGTGTTCTTCTTACAGGCCCTAACCTTAACAACAGCCTACTGGGTGTGCTCATGCCGTTCTGTGGGGAGTGAATCGCAGTTACTGCTGATATCAAGCAGATGTTCCACTGTTTCTTGGTATGGTAAGATCACAGGAACTTTCTGTGCCTCCTTTGGCACCAGAACAATGACTTGGGGGAACCCGTAATAAGAGTACCGAATGAGGGTGCATGTTTTCGGGAACAGTCCATCATCCGCGGTTGCAATCTATGTCACTTTGTGGAACAACATTTTTATGTCGATGACTGTCTTTTGTCATTTACATCTGATGAGGAAGCCATTGTTGTCCTCAAGAAGGCCCAAGAAACACTGGCTACATCCAATCTGACACTGCACAAGATTGCTTCTAATAGCATTAATGTAATGACACCATTTCCCAAGGAGGACCTTGCCAGGGGCCTAAAGGACCTGGGAACAGATTTCCCTCTAATGCAGAGAAGTCTGGGATTGAGCTGGGATATATCCACAGATGAGTTTACCTTTCAGGTGTCTACAACAATGAAGCCTTACACTCATAGGGGGGTGTTATCAACAATAAACAGCCTATACGACCCGCTCGGGTTGGCAGTTCCAGTCAGCATTCAAGGCAGAGCTTTCCCTGAGAATAAGCTTCAAGTATGGCAAGAGTGGGAAAATCCTTTAAAGAATTGGTAACCGTCAGGATACAGAGAACATACACCTTAATTTCTCTTAGCAGTTCTACAAGGAGGGAGCTGGGTATATTTTGGGATGCCTCTACACTAGCTATTGCGGCCATCGCCTACATTAAAGTTACAAATGCAGAAGGCCAGAGTGAACTTGGATTCGTGTTTGGCAAGGCCAAACTTGCACCCCAGCCGGATGTAACTATTCCCAGACTTGAACTCTGTGCAGCTGTTCTAGCTGTGGAGATTGCAGACATTCTTTTAGCTGAGATGGATGCCCGGTTCCAATCAGTGAGATTCTTCACAGATAGTAAAGTTGTTCTCGGTTACATTCGTAATGAAACCAGGAGGTTCTATACTTAAGTAAGTGACCATGTGCAGAGGATCAGGAAGTCATCCTTACCAGAACAATGGTACTACGTTCCCACAGACTTAAACCCGGCAGACCTTGCTACAAGATCCGTTCCTGCAAACACCTTTATGTCTAGCATGTGGCTAAAGGGTCCAGACTTTCTATTAAACCAAGTAATATGTAAGGAGGATAAACAAGGGTCCTTCTGTCTAGTTAACCCTGAGTTTGACCCTGAGATTCGCCCATCAGTGACATCTTACACCACTCAAGTTGGAGAGTCTTCTTTGGATGCAAGACATTTCGGGTCATTCTCATCTTGGAGAAAACTTCTGAGAACAATATCAAGGCTAATCCAAATAGCCAGCTCCTTCAAGCGAGCCAACAGCAAGAGCAATTGTCAAAGTTGGCACATATGCAAAAATCAGAATACCTTGATAAGGCTAAGATGGTCATCATATGTGGTCTTCAATTCAAGGCATTCCCTGAGGTCTTTGCATGTATTCAGGCAGGGAAGAAGATTCCAAAGTAGAGCCAGCTTCTAAGGTTGTCTTCTTATCTGAATGATGCTGGTTGCCTCAGAGTAGGAGGTCGTTTGTCACAAGCTAATCTGGAAAGTGACGAAAGAAACCCACTTATTATTCCTCGTTGTTACCATGTAACTACCTTACTAGTACGACACCACCATCAGCAAGTACAGCTTCAAGGACGCCACTTTACTGAGGGTGCAGTAAGGTCAGCTGGTCTATGGGTCATTGGCGGAAAGCAGTGTGTCAGCGCTGTGATTCAACAGAGACACAGAAGATGGCTGACTTACCTGAGCACTGTCGTCTGAGCACTGACCCTCTATCCTCTTATGTTGGGGTTGATGTGTTTGGGCCTTGGACAGTCACTTTTCATCGAACACGGGGAGGCTGTGCTACTTGTAAGTGATGGGAAGTCATTTTCAGCTGTATGAGTTCTCGAGCCATACACATTGAGGTAATGGAGTCAATTGAGGCTTCAAGTTTTATTAACGCGTTGCGGTGATTCCTCTCCATTCGTGGCCCAGTAAGATAGTTGAGGTCTGACTGTGGGACCAACTTCCTGGGTGCATGCAAAGAGCTTGGTATTGACGGTGCAATAATAAGATAATACAGGAGTTCTTAAGTGACAATGGATGTAGATGGGTTTTTAACCCACTTCATGCTTCCCATATGGGTGGCAGCTGGGAACGCATGATTGGGGTGACAAGGTGTATGCTTGACTCAATGCTCATGGGTATTACACACCAGAAATTGACCCATGAAGTGTTAACAACCTTCTTGGCGGAGGTAACATCCATAGTCAATTCACGTCCCCTCATCCCAGTATCCACGGACCTAAGCTTTCCACTCATCCTAACACCTGCAACCCTTCTCACCTAGAAAGTTGAAGTGCCACCAATACCGCCAGGTACCTTCAATGAAAGTGACCTGTTTAAACACCAATGGAGGCAGGTACAACATCTTTCCAATGTTTTCTGGTATCGGTGAAAGAACCAAAACCTTTCTACACTTCAAGAGAGCACAGGAAATGGCATTTAGCAAGACCTAATCTGCAAGAGGGGGACATTGTGTTGTTGAAGGACGGCCAAGTTAAGAAGAAAAAGTGGCCCATGGGTATGGTGGTAAAAACTTCCTCTAGTCATGATGGAAAGGTGAGGAAAATAGAAGTTAAGGTACCATCTGCGGGAGAGTGTAAGACTTTCTTGAGACCCATAACAGAAACCGTACTCCTCCTTCCAAACACTAATGACAAAGACTGAAGGAAAAAGGCTTGATTGTGACATCTTATAGACGTCAGGTAGGAGTGTGCTGGCAGAGAGTGACTGCCACCAGCAGGTGGTGCTGTTGTTCCTTTTGTATGTGTAATTTGTGTGTAATAGTCAGAGAAGAAAAGGAACCACATGCCCTATGATTAGTTTCACTCTGTAGACATCTGAAGGGAACGTCACAATGAAAGGGACACCACACCTGTCACTTGTCCACGAGTTTATCTGTCTGCTTAACTGTGGTCAGTTCGAGCAGTGAGGGCAGAACACACATGAAGTGTACTAATTCTGTGCACATTTTGACAAAAGTGTTGGACTGCAATGTTTTGTCAAGTGAAGGAGAATATTGTCGCACAAGTCAAGGAGGTGTTTGTTATTTGAAATTTCTACACCACCACAGTGGAATGAAACAACTTTCCCCTAGGCCCATGGTACAATAAAAGTCTGCATAATTGTCTACAAACAAGACTGGACTACTTAGAGTGTGAAAGAAAGTGTTTTTCAGCCTAATCTGTTACACTGCTTTTAGAGGTCTATGTGTGTATAGAACTGAAGCTGATACTGAAGCTGGAACTTGATCCACGGCAAGCAGGTCTTGAGCATGCAGAGGTGGAATCATTTCAGAGAGAGGAAGGAGAAAGGGACTGGAGTTTGGTGCAAGTGAAAATGTGCTGTCTATTTGTAAAAATGTGCCTAGGGAAAAACTAAAGATGAGTTCTAAGGATAATACTCTGGAACTCGAGAACTCTTGTGATACTGAGATTACAGGCTCATGTCTTATGCTTGTGAAACACAAAGACTCAGCAATGAGTCAGTGGGTGAACACTGGTTATAAAGGGTCATCCACATGTGCAGCCAATGCCGGCTGTTTTTGGGAGGGTGGCGGCCTTTGGCTTCTTATTCTACCTGCACAGCGGGGGCAGTGCTGCACCTCCCCCTGCTGTACATGTCTGTGGTTGCAAAATCTTTACCAGAGAGCACATTACCTTTAGCAAATTATTTTTGCAATATTTTAGATTTGCAGTTATTTGCAATACTTTTAAATTTGCAGTTATTTACAATATTATATATTATATTTGCAGTTATTGTCTAGAACAGCATTGTACTGGCAAAATTCATACTGTACCTGTAAATGGAAAAAAGTGTACAAATCTGTTTGGTTGTACAGGTCATATTCATAGAAAGAAAGAAAGCCCAAATGTAAACAATGAGGATCCTTTAAAAATGTTAATGGCTTGTTGTTCATTCTTTCCATTAAATATCATGTATAAATCTTCCAAAGCAGCTGATGAGAAAGAAAGGGAACAATCAAGTATAAAATAAACAACACCTGCAGTGCCATATCCACCCATATGATTAGCCAGTCAGTTGTTTCTAAACTCATGACTTATGAACCCTTTCCTAAATATGTGATGCTGTATTTTTGGAGTAGCTGTTGGAGATGTCAGAACTGTCTATCATGTTTCCATCGGAAGAGATGTGGCTTTTTCTGGGCATCGCTGTCAGCACGGTTTTCTAGTTTTGGGGACTCTTATTGTGATGCCTGAGCACACCTGGCTGATTGGGTTTTGAAGTTTGCTATGTGTATGTAAGTGCTTCTGGCCCTCGTGCCTGTTTTGTTTAAATAAAAAGAGAAGGAGGAATGTGACAGATGGACCGACCAGCCAAGGCACAGCAGACTGGGCTACGAGGCAGATAAGAGAAGGGGGTGTGCCCTGAGTGAGGCAAGCTGGACCCAGGCTAGGGGTGGACCGATAAGGATGAGTCGGTTTTCCATCGCCAAGCTGCTGAGTGTTGGGAGTTCCGGGGACGAGGAGCAGGACCTGGGCTTCTGGAGTAGTGGGTGGGCGGACGAGTCCACGATTTTGGCTCTGGAGCGTGTTGTGGACCCCCTCGTTGGCCACGGAAGAGCTCCTGCTGTGGCTCGCTGAATGGCGAGGCGGGAGATCTGTGGGTCGGAGATGAAATGTCCAGTAATTTGAGGAGGAGATAGAAAATGAGGGCAGAGGTTTTGAAGGTAAAGTGATAGTCCAAGTTTGACAAGTTCTGTTGACTGCTCATTGCTTATTTCTTAGTATTTTTCAATTAAGGGGTGGTCTGTACATTCCCATTCACAGCTTTTGTGGATGTGATATTGCACAGAATGATTAAAATATGAGCTTCATACAACACATTTCTCAATCTAGACCAGACATGGGCAAACTATGGTCTGTGGGCCACATTCGGCCCCTTTAGTTTTTTAATCCGCCAAATTTGTCTAAATTATATTATTAAACGACATTCGTTTTGCATTTTTCCTGCAATGCCTGTGTTTTCCCAGTAAATGGTGAACTCTGGACACATTAACCCTTATTGAGGTGTGAAGTATTACTCCACGTTTTTGATTTGCCCTTTAAGCCCCATAGTAAACATGAGCGGACCAAAGAAAAGAAAAGTGGACAGTGAATGCCGAGTGTTAAAGAGGGAGTGGATAGCAAAATATTTTTTCACCGAAGTCCGATCAATGGCTGTATGTCTGATATGCCAGGAAACTGTTGAGATTTTCAAAGAATACAATATCAGCTGTCACTTTGCCATGAAGCATGCTAACTATGCTACCAAGCAGTTTTCATGCTTTGCTACCTTTTCAAGACCAAAACCTTTTATGTTATGACATTAACATTTAATTTATACTAGTTCACACAAACACTCCATCCACACTCTGGCCCCTCTGTCAAATTTAAGAACCCATTGGGCCCACAAGTCAAAAAGTTCGCCCACCCCTGATAGACCAAGATGGTGGGGAATAAAACGATGGGTAATAAAATGTCCAGGAAGTTAAGGAAAAATTGGGTCTACTACTTTTTTTGTATTTATTAAACGGTGAAGGGAGAACTGTAGTTTCATCATCGCATTCATAGCAAGCTGAAAATGCTGTTCAATGCTGTTCATAGCAAGCTAAAAATGATGTCCAGGCAGCTATTTTTTTAACACCAGGATTGGTATTCATAAAGCAGTCATTAGGCGAACTGATATTGGATCAGTCCACCTTTAAGCCTAGTCATGAAAAAAATCACAAAATGTGTACTCCAGGACTAGGTCTAATCCCAGTCCTGAAAGGTGGACCACAGTCCATTACTTGTTGGCTACATAGGTCTCACAACTCCAGTGCAAAAATAAAACCGCTAAACTGGAAGATGGCTACTTTTGGGATAAGGAGCAAATTGTGTGAATTTGATTTTAAGCTAAATTACTACTTTACAAAAATGTCTGAAGTACAAAATAGTTGGAGCTGCTGTAGTTTACCTTTTTCATCAATTTTAGAGTGAAATTTGGTCTTCTGGGTTTGGGTGGTTTGACCTGCTGCCAGCTCGGATTGTAAATCTGCGACGTTCATTTGGCCATCATCATATTTCTGCTCCTTTCTCTATTGACAAGCTGTCAAAGGTGGCTGGCAAGATGGATGCAGTGTCACCTGTTTGTGTGTCGGTGTGTGTGTCTGTGTGTATGTGAATGGATTCATTCAGCGTATTTTCTCTCCCCTTCAACAAATCTATCTGATGTTAGTATGTACTGAGTGTTACTGTTAATGATGCTGGTTAGTTTAGAGTGGGTGCAGAGTTCACTTGCCTTCATTTTAAATGGTTCACATGTATGCCAATGTTCATTTTTATAGCTGTTTAGACTTATAGGTTACTGCTGTTGGTTTGCTATGGTATTCTATTGACATTATGCTATAATGAGTTACACAATTAATTATATTTATATTCATTTGCATTCTGTATCAACAGCTTCATCTGCATTTCTGACCATTTTCCTTTTGTTTTATTGTCACCCAAAAATTAGTCTTTCTTACTTATGATTGTGATTACATTTGAAAGTGCTTCCTGCTCATTCACCTTCCTCTTTAATGGAGCCTTGGCCAGGAGGACTTGATGTCATCAGATGGTGTCCAGCAGTCGTTGAGTGTTTCGACCCTTAACCGTAACACCCTCTCGCTGGTGGGTCAGCAGTGGTGGCCAAGTCACTGCCCTTCTCCTCCTCCTGGCTTCCAGCTCCTCTCTTCTGTTGTGGGGGAATCTTTTGAGTTCGAAGAAAATAAGTGAAATCGGCTCTGGGTTCAGAAATTTTTAGACGTTTATTGCAGATATGCAATCCCAAATTTCCTTCTACACCCCCCCCTCTTGGGGCTAATTAGCCCCAATTAACACTATCTAGAGTGCCAACGCCTGTGCCAGTCTCTTCACCTGATTAGTGATTAAATCAACCATGGATTTCTTAGCAAATGACTAATCCAGGTATTTGCACTCTAGTTGGAAATTAGGCCAAACATCTTCCCCCTCACTTGGCTAGGAAGGAGTAAAAGACCTCAGTTCCTTTATACTAGAATATAGTTTCATAATACAATGTCATAATATCAGTATTTGTAGAATACAATAATCTACTAAGATTTTGCTAAGGGGATACATAGTATAAATTGAGGCATGCATAACATGAATAATCTTTAATGCAGATAGCAGTTTCATAATAGGTCAATGATCCTCAACCCAGATACTTTGCGCATCGTAGAGGGTCGCCTTGTGGGGAGAGGTTAGGCTAGCACTTCACCCATGGCATGGCTCGTCATTCATCTGCTTCACCTCCTGAGGTACTTTCATGTGAGGCATAAGACTCCTCCTCTGAATCATAGTTAATGCTGCAATTGTCTTTATTTTGCACTAGAGGTGCTTTCTCATGT
>JBBJLS010040272.1:0-13965 GCA_037577275.1 Bryconaethiops microstoma
TGTGTCCCAAAAACTTCACTGACCGTCTCAAAAACTGGCATTTAGATGGAGAAAGTTTCAGATTGTGCTGTTTGAGACGCTGAAACACCATTTCAAGCCTCTGCAAGCTTTCTTCCTCTGTTTTACCAAAAACCAATAAATCATCTAAGTAACACAGAAGTCTCATGAAATTCTGAACCCCAAACACTGTCGGCATCATTCTCATAAAGGTCGCCGGACTATTTCACAATCCCTGCAGAAGATGACTGTACTCATGAACGCCTAACGGGAAAAAGCTGTGTACTTTTTGTCCTCTTCATGTAAGGGGAAGTTGTAATACCCCGAAGTCAAATCCATAGTACTAAAATAAGCATTGCCCCCTAGTGCAGCAAGAACATCTGCCTGGTGTGGCAGTGGGTGCGCATCCTTTACTGTACAAGCATTCAACCACCTAAAATCGGTGCAGATGCGCAAATCTCCATTCTTTTTCCACACCAACACCAGCGGTGAAGCATACTTACTGCTCGATTTTCGGATTATCTCCTTCTCCTCCTCCATTTAGTGTCTCTTAGTTTCTGGTAGTGTGGTGGAGAAATTCTCCGATAGGGAAGCAGAAATGGTCTGTCATCAGTGAGACGTATTCGATGACAAAATTCACTTGTCTCTCCACAGTCCAAGCTATATGTCTAGAAAACACACTGTACTTCTCAATCAACTCAATGAGCTTATCCTTCCAAAAAAGGAGTTACTTAACAGTTTGCAACATCTATGCTCTGCAGATTAAAACTTTCCAACCTTCTCTCTCTGGAAGATCCAAGCCCACTCGCAGAACTTTTTCCTGACAGACTACCGTCTGACCTGCGAGAAATTAGCTGTCCAGTGTTCTGAAAAGTCTCTTGCTCCTTAAACATGTCAAAATCTTCCAGAGCAATACATGGGTAGACGTCGGCTATTTTGGCATTTCGACGAAGTGTGATCTCAGAGGAAGTCGGATTTATAAGTTTTACTGGGAGCCACCGGTCCCCCTAAAGAGGTGAAACAACTCTGCCTACCAGTACGTTACGATGCACACAACGAGCTGTACTCGGCTCAACAACAACAGTACTACCTGCAGAAAGCTGTGTACCTGGTGGTAAACGGGCCCAAACCAGATGTTCACTCAGAGGTTTGTGTGAAACTGCCCCCTTCAACTTAACAGTTCCTACCTTGTCTGGAATCGTTTCCCTTTCCACTTCTCTAAATTGGATAACACCCGCAGAAAACGGCTATGCTCATTCTGACATGCTCCATCAGGTTTGTTTAAGGCACTCCAATAGCTTTCATTGGTTTTCAGCTGCCGGATCAATGTTTTTAAAATGTTAGTGCCGATGACAATTTGATCTACCTGACCTTCCACCACCAAGACAGGAACCTCGAAATTTAAACCAAACAGCCTTCCAGGGTACACTCACCCACCGGATCAGTCTGTGTACCTCCACACCCTACTAATATCACTTCTGATAGGGTCAGGTAGTCATCACAGAACACACCTGCCTTCTTCAGTTGGGGAATCACGTCTGCACATAAGGTAGTAGCCATTGATCCGCTGTCCAACATACCCTGCAACTCAACTTTATTTTGAACCGACACAGTGGTGAAAAACTAACTTTCACTCTGACCTGTTTTCAAGGAGCTCTGAACACTACTGTCTTACCCATTGGAGCTATACTACAACAATGACGGTAAACAGACTCACTGTCATCAGTGGAGGATAAATCAGCTTGCCCCGCCTTGCCCTCCTTCAATTTGAGGCAATTCAGTTTCCCCTGAAACTGCTCTGTCTGCTTGTGGTCAGGTCTCACTCTATGCGGTGTGGACGTACAATTGCTACTAATATGCTCAGAGGAGAAACATTTGAAATAGAGTTTATACATTCTACAGTGCATGTTGGTGGTGTGCTCGGAGCTATCACAAACTCTGCATTTTTTGGGGCGCCTAGATGAAGGTCTAGGGGGTGCATCACGCACAGACTGGGGGTGACTCATGAGAGTTTTCTCCAACATGTCCAAAACTCTATCGAGTGGACATTTCCCAGCTGGCTTCTGCTCACAATCACTACCAGATACTACCACATCAGACCGTACATCTGTGCTCACACCAGCGTCTGGTTCCACTACACTCCCTTAAAAATTCATCCAAGCGCTCCTGCACCTCACTGGCTGTCCAAGAACAATAGGTTTGCTCTTAAACACTAGAGCGAGTTCTCTGTCTGGGCAATTCTGAATGAACTTCCATGCTCTGGTTTCCCATAGCCCTCCCTTCGCTTTTGAGAGTTTGTTCTGCTAGTTCTGTGGCTCGGTTTAACCTAATCCAATAATCTAGTGAACCCTCACAAGGAAGCGTCTTGGTGGCATAGAAGTCTGCAAGGGGTAGCTCTGAGCTAACCAAATCCCCAAAATGACATCATAGAATAGCAAAAACTGCTGTAACATGTACTATTTCTGGATTATGGTGCATCCATACTTTCCTCAATCATCTTGGAGCAAGAAAACCCCTTTTTCGCCAGATAAGTTCTCATAACTTCTCATAAATTTTGCCAATCTGACAGCAAAACAACAAACACCACCACACTAACTTGGGTTCGTTGGGATCCTATGTGTATACACCTCTTTATGCACCTTTTCTCAGTCCAGGTGACACCCGATTTTACTTTATCAGACCTCCTGGCTTCAACCCACAGGTGCCACGAATATCTCTTAACCAACCGTAGTAAACAAATTTAAGAACATGATCACAGGTACCTTAAAAGAAAAAACATACCGGACACCATTATCAGCATACACATAGGTGGTGGTGGTGGTGGTGGCGGTGGCCTAGTGGGTGGGATACTTACCTCTGGACCAAAAGGTCATGGGTTCGAATCCTACCTTCAGCACCACCACTGGGTTCCTGAACAAGACCCTTAACCTTAAGTTGCTCCAGGGAGACTGTCCCCTGTAGGAATGGAAGTCGCTTTGGAGAAAAGCATCTGCTAAATGCCGTAACTGTAAATGTAGTTAGTGTGTGAGATCATACAGTGTCCTCAGTAAAACAAGGACGAGAGAGTGATAAATTTTACACATCTGTTGCTTCAGGGAGAAGCGGCAGACTCTGAATTTGCATTTGGAGACGTGGTTGGAGAAATGTTCGCATTTCTAAAATTATTGTGAGGAAAATCATCTAGCAACGAAGCAGCCTTCTCCCTGACTTTGCTGGGTGAGTGTTTTGGGTGTTTTAGGTGGTCGTGCAGTTTTTGGTTTGAAGTAAAGCTTTTTGTTGAGAACTTCAACAAAAAGCCATCAGCAGCTGTGAACATGTACACAGTGTGATGAGGTGACATTTCTCTATGGACCGTGGTGCAACATATCAGAACATTTAATAGTGCAAGTTACAACATAGACGATAGACAACACAATAAATACACAACAATGTAACCGTATTGTAATAGTGTGAACACTATGTGAACCTTTTAGAGTGACTAGGGTTGCACCATATGTCTGATTATTGTAAAGGAGGCAGTTATCAGCACTGAACAGGAATGTCAGAAACAATTCAACAAACAGACAATACAGCAGTGTGACAGTGGTGTGAAAGGGATATAAATCTGAGATTGTACAAAAAATAGATAATATAGCAATGTGACAATAGTGTGAAAGGGATGTAAATATGAAACAATACAATAAATGTGGTGAGCTGAAGAGGGTCCAGTGAACTGGGAATGGCGGCTTTGATGTGACTTGAAGATAAGTTCTCTAAAACGTGAATGCATTTGTATTTTCTTTAATAATGTCTGCGCCCGTATTTACTCCATTAATGTGGTACATTTATGTATAAAGTGGCACATAATAGGACAGCTGGTGGTCTAGTGGTGAGTGCATTTGTCCTGTGTTCCGAAAGCCCTGGGTTTGAATCCCAAGACTGCTGGTATCACCACTGAGGTACCTTTGAGCAATTCACCATCCCCACATAATGCTCCCCGGGCACTGTGTTCCCGGCTGCCCGCTACTTCACTTGGTGAGTGGATTAAATGCAGTGGAAGAATTTCGTGCTGTCCACACTGTGGTGTGGTCACGTATGACAGAATGGTCACTTTACATTTAAAGGTACACACATTAACATTTAAAGACACATGCATTAAGAATCAAGAATAACTCTTATGTGAGGATTAGGGCTGTCAGCAGGGCCCAGAAATGAAACTGGTATGTTTCCAAATATCTTTTCTTTGAGTTTGTTTATTTTTGTACAGTAGTCTTAGGTCACTAATTGATATTGTGACAATATTACGCAAATTAATGTTTTGTTTCTTTTCTTTTTTTTTCTTTTTTGGGGGGGATTTCCAGCGCCTGGTTTTCTTTTTTTCTTTTTTTTCGCTTTGCCTAACAATTGTTTGACTTGCCGATCAGTGCATCTGTAGCCTGGATCTATTATTATTCCTTCCAGAACAAAAACAGGCCGTAGAGAAGTATGATTTTCAATGAATAGGCATAATATATTATACAAGTGAACAAGTTCTGTGAAAGACAAAGTAAACTGCTGGATGAGGTGTAAGTTAATTTGCCTGAAAGGGGGGTATCAAACTGCTTTGTTATCAGTTGGGTCTAAACCAATCATGACGCATTCTAGAACGCAAGAACGCATGAAGCATCAGCGTTCGCATAGTTATGAGAAGTATGTTGGCGAGCAAAAGCTTGATGATAGCTCAATAAGGCTTGGCCAGGCCTGCCTGTCAGTATAGTGGCCTTTCCCTTAGTATTTTTATATTTTGATGTATTACTACATCATATATTTTTGTATAAACATGTACACAAAGCACAATGAATTATTGAAAACGAAATGTATCAAACCTGCATTGAACACAAGATGTCGCCAAATATATCAAGCCTTTAGGTGACTGTATAGTTTTAATGCATAACCATGAGTTTGAAATAAGTGTGGAATATGTATTAAAGTGTATGATACGTCTGAAAGTTACTGGAAACCACAGTGTCGTGTGGCCAAGCAGCGCGTTACCATGTAGAGTGTTGTGAAATAATATAGGCAGGGGTTGACGCAAGCACGCATAGACGTAAGTGGTACGCAAAATGCGCACCAGTTTTCAGTCTCCACAACGCAAATGCTTAGCTAATTTGTGATTCATACTGCGTGCGTGATATGTCCATTGAGGTTTTTTTGTTTTTGTTTTTTTTTTCTCTTCCTAGATGTTTACTTACTTAAAAACCCTATTAAACCAAGTATTTCTTACCACATCCCTCATTAACCTCAACTAGGGTGACCAGACGTCCTCTTTTCCCCGGACATATCCTCTTTCTGAGACCTAGAAATTGCGTCCGGCAGGGGTTTTAGAATTGTCCGGGATTTTGAGCTGCCTAAACATTCGTCACGTCATGGGCATCTCTCATAGTTACTATCCTACTTACTATCCTACACGCCTATTCACTCGCGGGGCGGCGGGGGGTGTTGAGCGGGGTAGCAGTTTTGGGCTTCGAATATCGTCCTGATATCTGAATGCACGTTCTCAGCCCACCGTCATTGGTTGTTGGTCTTAACCTTAAAAAAATTAATTGGTCAGAACACGCGCTAAGGTGTCTTCTTTTTCACAAGCTCAAATCTGGTCACCCTACCTCAAACCCATCCAACACCACTGGGGTGAACAGGAACGGAGATTGTGAGCCAGGCCTTCTCGTCCAACATCAGTGACTGACCTTATAAATGCTCTACAGAATGAATGGGAACAAATTCCCACAGAAAATCTTGTGTTCAGCCTTCCAAGAAGAGTGGACATGAACACACCACAGCACAGAATTAAAGTCTGTGTTTGAATGCAGTGTCATTATAGTCCCTATTGGCGTCCCAATACCTTTGTCCACATAGTATAGTTCTGGTGGGAGGGAGACTGTTCAGACATGTTTAAATATAACTATTATTTTGACATAATTTAAAGGTAAGAATGCATAATGCACCACTGTTTAACAGCACAGTTCTACTCTAACATTCGACTTAAAGCTTAGTTTAAAGTACTTATCACACTTTGGGTCATGTGGTGTGACCACCAAACTTGAGTTAAACCTCAGTCCTCGGTGAAGTTTGTATTAGTGGGCTAGAATGGACTGAAACTGAAGATAGTGGAGTAATTCTTAACAAGACTGGCACTGTCACTAAGGCCAGAGGACCAAGTTTAGATAATTTTTTATTTATTTTTGTGTGTAGCCAGCTCTGGTCTTGTACAATGATGTGATTTTGTAGTGTGATTCACTAACAGCCAAGTAAAGGCAAACTAATGAGTTTTTTGCATAATAACTGTAAGGGTGTTCTCTTGAGTGCAAGTCATATCACAGCAAAGCAAGAGTCATTCTACACAAAATGGACACTGTGTGTCCCCAAACGTTCAATTATAACATCTATACCCAAAAATTCCAGGACTGATGGAAACAGGGGTTTAGGTTTGCAGCTTAAGTCACCCAATATTCCACCTGTGCTGAAAGCCATTACACTATGTTGTGCCTGCAAAGGTTCTCCAAATTGTGTCCACAAAGTTGGAAGCATGGTATTGTCCAAAATATCTTGGTATTCTGAAACATTAAGATGGACCTTCACTGGAAGTAAGGGGCCTGGCCCAAACCATGAAAAACCAAGTGTGTCTCAATACTTTTTCCCCATCCTATAATAAGGAAAATGTAGCAAAATAGACAAAATATCCATCAGATGAAGTATAATTTCCTATGAGTCACCCTAATGTTACTGGGTGGATGTTGCAAAATTACAGTTTTACAGTAACAGGGTTGACTTTTTTGCTAAATTCTCAAGAACTACTGTTAATTTTTTTTCACAGCAAAAGAGGGAAATTTGGTGCCTTAGAAGCAGGTTTATTAGATTTTAAAAAGGTTTTAATTAGATTGAAACTTATTCCATAAATCTTTCATCAGAAGTTGCATACATGGACCTGGAGAACATATCACTGATCACTGAAATCAATGGTCAGGAAATATATATACACATTTATACACATTTTGTTTTTTGCTTTGTACATATAAACAAACTGTATGTAAGTATAAACAAAAGATGTTTTAGAACTAAATTGACAGGGAAAATTAAATTCAGACAAATGAATATGTGTTGTGAAGCTGTTTGCAGTTAGAGCTAAGAGTGACAGTCACAGTTCACTTTTCTCTGATTCTTCAACTCTCAAACAACAGGAGATTCATTTTAGCTTGCACTAAACATGGTTGAGGATATGGAGCACTAAGTTTGTGCAAAAAAAAACAAAACAAAAAAAAAATTAAGGATAGCAAGGAATATAAAATATAGGCTTTTCCAGTCTCATGGCATGAACTTTCTAGTGTTATCTCCAAACTAGCAGTGTTGGGTAACCACATTTCATGCAAATTCTAGCTTAAAATGACATAAGATGATCCTAAAAGGCTTACAAGTATCATTATTTATGCAGTTTTATTTCAGTTCCTTCTGTGTTCTGAATTTTAGATTTCTTTGTAAATATTAATGCAGTCTGTCTAAATCTATTGTATCTACTGACTTTGCTTCATCTTACAGAGAATATAAAGCGTAAACGAGTTAAAAGAAGCCAATGACATTCTTCTGGCAATTCTTCTTCTACTTGTAGATGAAGCAAATAATAGTAGTTCGAGTAGTGTAGTTCATTTTTCAATTTGAGTGTTTAGTAACAGCCCACGGGAACTTTAGGAAGCTTCGTCACCTTCACCACGAATGCTATGAGAACAGCTCACTTTCAGTGCAAATCCTGGGGGCCTAGCAATCACTGCAGTACAGAATAATCCAATTCAACTTTTCCACCCAATGTAACACTAATATCTTCTACAGATGTCAAACCTTTTTGGATGGGTTTTTCAGACATAGATCAATCCTAAGGGTTACACTACATTTTGGTCAAAGACTTGTATTTTTGTGTTATTCTGTTTGATATGATTTGAGCAAGGTAGAAATCAGAAAAGCAGACTTGTTTTAATATTTGTATTTTACTTATGTATTCTAACAGAAGTCTTAGATAGATAGACAGATAGACAGATAGACAGATAGATAGATAGATAGATAGATAGATAGATAGATACTTCTGCTAGTTTAAAAAGTGAGGCTGCGTTTTCTGTTTTTACCTGTGTGCAGACTTTTGACAAAACCATTATGACATTCATATTTTGAACCAGGTGTTCTATTACAGCACATTAAAAAACTGATCACAATATTGAAATGTTACCATCATTCACCAGACAAACAGTAAAGAAACTTTCGAAACAGGTCATTCTGCTTTAACAGAACCGTGAAACCCCGTTTCCTGCATTGTTGTCACCGCAAACACTGCGGCCACATGTTAACACTGCACACTCAAAGAAAAGATATGATGTTATGTTTCACATCTGAATGTTTGAGTCCATCTTTGCAAAGAAGTATACAATTTACAACACTTAAAAATTTCTGTCAAAAAGCTTTACAATGAAAGTTTCATATTTTCTTTAGACTAATCTTTTTTTTTTTTTTTAATTCAATTATGTTAGTGATGTTAGTGTAGTAGCAAGAAATGAAACAAAACATTACAATAAGTAATTTAATCATGTTACTAGGCCTGAAAACAAATCCCTTCACACTCCAATATGGTCTTGATCCTTACACCATTGCAGAGACTGAAAGGCTAACGAGTTTATGTGGGAATGTCAAAAATGCTCCACACTGCTTTTCTCTGCACACTTACAGGAGGGGAATCATGGGAACCATAACTCCTCAGACTGTGCCTCAGTTTGGGGTAGACAGGGAACAAATAAATTAAATAAGAGCGGAAAAGAAAGAAGAGGAGAAAAACAGGAGAACAGAAGAGCTTCTTCATTTGGTGGTCTGCCAGATGATGATGCTGATAATAACAATTGCTATGGACAGCACCATGGCCAGGATGCACATCTTCTTACGAGACTTTTGCTGGGGAGGAAGTTTTAACAGGTTATAGACAAAAATAATAAAATGAGAAATAGCAAATGATCCAACATGTTCTACTGTCTACAAAACTTTAAAAAACAAGTGAAATGAAATGAAATGAAAATGGAAAAACTTCCCTCCTTGCTGTAAAATGCAGATCAAGTACTTTCACTACCCGTTTCAAAACACTAGTTAGTCACAGTATTGGAACGATTTCTTCATTTCTGACATGGTCTCGTATCTGCTTATTTATTTCTTCTTCCCCATCTTCTCCCCCATTCCCCAAAAAATACACTTATTGCCATGCCTTCCTTACTTTTGCCTTAGAAATGTAAATGTTTGCTCAGCATGGCACTGACTTACCTGATAATGAGCTGCTCTCTGAAGCTGCTCGGTTCCTCTCTCTACATGCACTTCTGCGCTCTCCACATTCGCCTCAATGCTGTCTGTAATAACAGACATTCACATGCTTTACTTCATGTGACCCTTTCACTGACAAGAAAAAAAAATACACACGCACCTATAGGCCGATAGACATAAGACAGTGGTAATCAACTTTTCGGAAAGTCTTTTTTTATTTTACTTGGACATTTTTAAAGTGAACTATTGTCCCAACGATACATTTTCAAAGGCAAAATAAGATACCTAATGTCAGATATTTCAAAGATGAGCACCCCTATGCTCAAAAACCTCTAAAAAAAAAGTCTAAACATATGAAGAAAAAAAAAAAAAAAAGATTTAAAAGAACACGAATGATTTTTTAAAAACAGTGTTAATTATGAAGGAACAGCTGAGGAAGAATGCTAAAGAACATACTACAGAGACACGGACATAAAATTGCATACATTTGGAAATAGATATTTGAATCTTTGACTGTTTGACTGTGGATCAACAACCAAGAACTGAAAGTTGCATGACAGCCACATTAAAAAAAATCCATTCAAAAACCTTAAAATGTGCAAAAAAAGTCCTGTTATCACTGTTATCATGAAAAGTAATCACTAAAGCGTAATGAAATGGGCAGCATTTCACATTAGTCTGGGTGGAACTTGTTATAAAGGAGTAAACAATTCCCAAAACCTCGCTTCATGAATCCTCTCTGGCATTATCTTAACCCAGCAAACAGATAAAAGCAACCTACAAAGTGAATTAAACACTGCTGTGTTAAATCTCTATTTTTGCAAGGTTATGAGAAACTTTAGCTTTCAGCAGAAAAATGAACAGGCAAAGTAGCACTAGAGCAGAAACAGAAATCTTAAGTCTTGTAGTAATTCAGTCCTGACCTCAATCCAACTAAATCTGTGACACCATTTAAAAACAATGCAGACCACAAACATCATCTAACCAATAATAAACAACAGCTATAAGTTTGCCAAAAAATGGGTTGGGGAGATATATGGACAAAGGTATTGGGACACACCTTAATTACTGAATTCAGTAGGCCCCTTACTTCCAGTGAAGGGTAATCTTAATGCTTCAGTATACCGAGACATTTTGGACAATGCCATGCTTCCAACTTTGTGGACAGTTTGGGGAAGAACCTTTTCTATTCCAGTATGACTGTGTCCCAGTGCACAAAGTAAGCTCCATAAAGACATGGTTGGATGAGTTCAGTGTGGAAGAACTTGACTGGCCCACACAGAGTCCTGACCTCAACCCCGTCCAGCACCTTTGGGATGAACTGGAACAGAGATTGTGAGCCAGACCTTCTCGTCCAACATCAGTGCCCGACCTCATGAATGCGCTACAGTATGAATGGACACAAACTCCCACAGAAACTCCAAAATCTTGTGGAAAGTCTTCAAGTAGAGTGGAAGCTGTTATACCCGCAAAGAGGGACCAACTTCATATTAAAGTTTGTTAGTGTAACGGTCAGTGGTCCCAATACTTTTGTCCATATAGTGTAAGTAAATAAGCATAAATGTCTCAAATGGCATACCTTGGTGGTCCGCACAAACTCTTCACACGTGACAGGCTCATCCTCAGGCAGCACACACAGTGTGGAGGTGCTCATCTCCTGCAGGACGGCATCAATTCTGAACTGTACAAGATCATTGGCCCGGTCCAGGAGCAGCTCCAAGTCCTCTGAACACAATCAGAAAAGAAAAGAGACATGTTTTGAACAGGTCACCGCCTAATTCTCTTAATCAGTGGCTCACGTAAGTTTGCAGCTATTCTGTGGCCAGCAACAACAACAACAACAATAATAATAATAATAGTGCCATAACAAGTAATCATTTTTATAAATATGTGTAAAAGGAATATTTGATTAACACTTTACATAAAAACAAATTATTGAACCTAAAATGTAAGCTTTTCATCTGTATATTTTTTACCTTTTTACTTTATACAGCAACTTCTGTTGTTTTAAAATGTGCTTTATAAATAAATTGACTTGACTTTATGAAGAGTGTCCTTGAGAAAACAGAGAAAATTTCAGTATAAGCTGGAAAACATTCATAAAGTTAATCTAATCAGATGTGATAGTGCCTAAGCAAAAGCAATGGGCCATCAGGCCAGACTCAATGGAGTCGCCATATACAATTTTCTCCTATTTTTCATGCAAAAAACTGTTAACAGTTGACAAACTTAGAAACAAATGACAAACAATTGTGGCAGACTTAAATGTGTCGAACACGTTATAGGGTTCCAAAAAGAATAGCTTTACATTAGGTACATTAGTTTCTGTGATATTTGGTACCTTGGAACAGTGCACCAGCAGTTTGACAGTAAAAAAAAAAAAATGAATCCACAACTTTCACTTTACACTTGTTCCCCACTACAGCGTAAATTGTAGAACGTTAATTTACAAAGTAAATTAACGTTTTATTTTTATGAAAAGTGCAGTTAGTCTGTGTTCTTTAAGTGATGTCAATATCCACAATATGCTCTGAAAAGAGTACAGTAGCTTTTCATGGTTACAATAACAATCATCATATTCCCCACCTTTAATTTGCACTATTAAGCATACCTAGATGGGGCAGTAACAGAATTCCTTTTATTATATTGTAGCATATATTGTTGATAGTTAATACAATGTAATATTCCAAATTTGTGAACCAAAAATTTGCCTGGTATGTCAAGTGCTAAATAATAATGGTCATCTGTAATCTGTAATGTGTCTACCGTACTGCCAGCTGTAAAAATCACTACAGTTTGCTGGGCCAGAAGTGACCTGCAGTGCTGTGCTCTCTGATTTTCTCCATTACCAAGTGCAGCGGTGATGCGGCTGAGGTACTTGTCGATGTTCAGAGAGACCCAGTTCAGGGAGGTCAGGCCTGGCAGAACGGCCTCATCCACTTTTGCCACATGCGGGGTGAGCATTTGCTCAAAGGCAGGCTGAATCTTCGCCCTCACCCTGGAGTTTTCTGCCAGCACCATCTGATAGAGGAAACCGCACAGACAACACAGAGAAACAGCCCTGTAAGCTAGAGGTATTCTTTATCAGTGTTAGGCTTTGTAGCATTAGCATTCGTAGTTTTTATAGTACCTTAGGCAACATTTGTGTGTGTGCATTGCTTTGCTAGCATACACTTCTGATGTATTACTATATCAGCTGTAACACATATGAATACTTTCTACAACAAACTACTTATTTTCTTGAAGGGACAGTTTGATGAAAAAATTTTTATTGTAGTAGGTGAATGTTGGTGTATAAAAATTTGCTTATTTTTGTTTTGCATTGTAGCTAAGGCTAATGTCGCTAACGTTATGAAAGTGTATGCAAACTTAAGCCATATATGCCCCCGCACCCCCTGAATATTGTGTAGATTCCACTCATAAAGCTAAAGCAACTCTGACTTTTCAAGCCATGAAATCCACAAGCTCTCTATGGTGTCTGACACCAAGCAGATCCTTTACGTCCTATGAGTTGTGAGGTGGGACCTCCATTGAACAGACTAGTTTGTCCACCACATCTTACAAATTATCGGATTGAGATCTGGGAAATTTTAAGGCTGAGCATTGCCAATTTTTGCAGCAAAGCAACCGTCATTATCTTGCTGAATGAAAGAAGCCATTGCCGTTAGAGATTAGAGTTGCCATGAAGGAGGAATAACATTCACGTGAATGTCAGGACCCAAGGTTTTCCAGTAGAACATTGATCCGAGCATCTTGCTTTCTCCCCATAAGTGTATGCTGGTGCCATTCCGTCCCCAGGTAAGTGTTGCACACTCACTTGACCATCCACATTACGCAAAAGAAAATGTGATTAATAAAACGAGGCCTCCTGCTTCCATTGCTTCATGATCCAGTTCTGGTTCTACTGCAGGGTTTGAATTACAGGGGGTACTGGGGGGTACTGTACCCCCCCGATCAAGACCCAGACCCCCCCAAAGAGACGACAGTGTTATGAATGTAGTACCCCCCAATTATGGAGGGGTAGCATGGGCCCCATACACAACAAGCTATGTTGAACTGTTTGTTCTTTGGACTATACGATACCTGCAATTTTGGAGATACTCGGACCCTGTTGTCTAGTCATAACAATTTAGTCCTTTCTAAAGATCCTTACGCCTATCCATTTTTCCTGCTACCAACAGACTGTTCGTTTGCTGACTACTATATCCCACCTCTTGACAGGTTATCCATTTGTATAGACAACCGTATGTCACAATGTAGCACAAAACATATTAAACAAATTTTGAACACCATTCAACTCCATTTAGAATAAGGGGAAAATTGTTCCAGGTATTCAAACGTTCCAGGATTAAGTCTGGGTCAGCTGGTAGCCTAGTGGTTGGGGCGTTTGCCCTATGATCAGGAAGTCTTGGGCTCAATTCCTAAGACTGCGAAGCACCTCTGAGTTTTCCTTGAGCAAGATACCGTCCCCACACACTGCTGCCCGGGTGCTGTGTTCCTGGCTGCCCACTGCTTCACTTGGTGAATGGGTTAAATGCAGAGGGAGAGTTTCGAGCTGTTCACACTGTGTGCTGTGGTGTGTTCATGTACAACTCCAAATCAGAAAAAGTTGGGACAGGGTGGAAAATGTGAATAAAAAAATAAAGCAGTAATTCACAAATGTCCCTTAAC
>JBBJLS010040310.1:0-11581 GCA_037577275.1 Bryconaethiops microstoma
GACTTTCTATGTCTCTAACAGAGTGATGATGGAAATGAAGAGGAAGAGGGTTGGAGAGCCACCCCTCCAACAAACCTTTCCTCAGTAAGATGTTCAGCACTGATTTACAACCAACCTAAGTAGGCATGTACTATGGTTGTCAATGCTATGTTCTGTGTTTCAATAGTTCCCTGTCAACCAGCTTTACAAGATGTGTATGGACAAGAATATCAGCGAATGTAACTGGACCAATTCAAGCTGCAGATCAAAAAGACCAAAATAGAAAATTTAATGCTGGAACATCAGTTAAGGGTGGGTGAAGTGGTCAGAGATGAATGGATTATTGAAGAGTTTGAACAACATAATAGTATTCTTTTTAATACTTTGTGTACAGAAAATACAGGCGACCAATAAAGACAGTTGAACAAAAAATCTGTTAATTCTTATTTTAGCATGGTGAGGTGATGGGTCAAAGGAAATGATTTTGGCATACGATGTCTCTGACTGCTCTTCCATCTCGCACATCAGTGGGAGGGTCAGGATGTTCATTGTGTTCTCAAGGACAGTGTTCTCCTCTAATTCTGGCAACGTTGTGAAGAGTCACACATGCCACAATAATGCCGCATGCCCTTTCTGGGATGACCCTGAGTCTTTGAAGGCACTGGAACTCTGGCTCTTGTCCTGCAATGAGCCAGGTTATGTCGCTGCTGTGGGCCCGGGTCAGGGTCGGGGTAAGGGGTAAGCAAATAGGGTAAACACAGATACCCCCTATCACCAAACAAGTAGCCAGCAAACTCTCCTAAGATAGAATGAAACACTTTAGTTCAAATGTCCCTGTTGCTATTGTTGCAATATATATTTTAAAGTATTTTTAACTCACCAAGTACAAATTTCATACTCAGTGTACATTCACGAAAAATTTGTGAGCCATGAACAGAGCCTGGCCACTTGGCTTATGCAGAGAACACAAATTAGCATCCGTTGCGATAATGAAATAATGTTTTAATTTGAAATGCTACAGGGAACTATGTACCTGTACATTAATGCTGTGGAAAGACTTACTGTTCACAGGGTCTGCTTCATTTACAGAAGGAGCAGTGATTGGAATTTGAGTGCCGTCTATGCAGCCAATCATGCCTGGGAACCCTGAAATGTAAAATTTAAGAAGTAGTTCGAGTATCACCACATCATGTATTAAGTATTGTTCATCCTATTACCTGGAATTTTGTAGAATTCCTCTTTGATGAATCTTGTGGGTCTATGACCTGGGAACACCACAAACGTTTCAGTGTTTCAACGTTCCTGACTGCCAGACAGACGGTAGCCTTGGAAATGTGTTCAGCCTCACCAATGTTATATAGAAAGCTCCCGTTTGCAAAAAAACCAAAGTGCAACACAAATAATCCGGACAGAACTGAACTAATGTCCGCGACGTGTCACATGAGCAATCTAAAGCAATCTAAACTCGCTTTGTGAAACCGAGTTTTCGTTAACTTAGGGTATACTTACTCTGAGTTTTCACTAAACTTGCTTTCTGAAACAGGGCCCTGCTTGCATAGTGAACATTGAAATAAATGCACACGAACAAAAAGCAGTAAAAAGTATCAAGATTTGTTTTTAAAAAGTGGTGGATGTTTTTTGAGCTGGTGAGGAGAACACAGGTGTGGTTCCTCCAGCCATTGTTTGGACTTGTAAAACTTTTATATCACAAGTTTGTATCACCATGTTGTGAAAGAGCTGTTGTGTAACTGTTGGTGATAAAGGCATTAGGCATTAATCAATGGAGCCTCTGTCAGAGACCCACCAGTATCATCCTACACATAACAAAAGACATAATTACCAAAACATACCATAATACACAATTAAAGCTCAAAAAAGTTTTTGTTTGTAGTTTAAACACCTCTTCTGTTCATTTATAAGTGTAAAATGCTCACAGGCTCATCGCAAAGATAAAAATGAGCTATTCTCATTGAATTTGGGCAACCTAGGCCAAACAATGAAACAATTTTTAGAATATATATTTGAAATGTAATAATACATTTATTATTGTAAGACATGTAATGAATAGTTATGCCTAAAAATAAATGGAAAGGTTTGATGTTTACTTTATCTCAGAAGTCCGCAAAGACAAGTTTCCATTAGGCTTTATTTTGAGCTTATATTATCCAGATTTACAGACAAACCGTTTTGTTCAGTTCTCCCCCAAATTAATGGTTCATCACTTAATCTCTGCTCACTGTCTGCAGGTTTAGAGACCATATCATGGTCATGGTCGTGGTCTTTGGATATGAGTTGATATAGTGGGTAAACACTCCACAACTCAAAGCGAACTGATCAGATAAGCAAATTAAACAACAAAAAATAGCCCTGGTTGTGGGTGTAAGCGCTTTTCCTGTGCTGACTTGTCACATTTTACAGAGCACAAGAAAAACGTGTGTCGGTGGCACTCATATGGTTCGTATGTAAAGTTATGTAAAGTTTTGGATGGTCTATCTACACATAAAACAAAGATGTCACTAGAAATTATAGCTATTCATATTAAGGACAAATTATTATGTATAGAATCAAAATTTGTATCATTCTTTGCCAGAGTTTACCATGATTTGTGGCATTTATGATATGACGCACAACCAGCAAATATGCTGGGTGGATGCACCTACAGGCAACACATGATTTTGTGCCGTCAGAAAAACAAATACATTCATAGGTATCTACTCATTCAGCCAACAGCAAATAAGCCTTACTGCAATGCCAGCATTTCTTGACTGAACATGTCTAAGAAATGCTGGCATTGCAGTGTTACAGCGTACAGACGTGACGTAACACTATTGGTGATTTCTGATAGGCTGTCATCTGCTAAAAACCAATCATGTCTTTGAAAAGTGAGACAATTACACCCACTTTCAGAACTGAAGGTAACGAGCACCTTGATAGAATTGTAGTGAAGTGAAATGTACGGTTTTGTCTTTCAAATGTAGTGAAATGAAAGTTATGTTTCCAAAAAAATATTACTCAAATGAAGTACAGATACTCAGAAACTGTACTTAAGTACAGTACTCAAGTAAATGTACTTTGTTACTGTCCACCTCTGTTAGCAACATTACTAGAACCTCCTACATTGTGTTTCCACCTTCATTCCACTTCATGACAGCCACTTTATAGAACCACTTTAAGACAGTCACCTACAGTATAGATTCCCTATACATGTTTGAAATAACATACTTCTTTCTATATTGCAGCCTAATAGGTCATAGGTCATCTTCAAAGCCTTTCATCAAGACTAAGGCAGTAATGCAATGCTGTCATGGAATTTTTAAATTGATCAAATATGAATGTAGGAGCTCATTCCAAACGCACTTGTTCATTTTTAACTTTGTTTTCAAAGTTCATATTTGACAAGGGTGTAAAACCCATAAAACCTCACCGTCATTATTGCAGTTTTATGGCATGTCATGTTTATTCCTGTATTACAGTAGCTTGTGTATTAACCTCTGACTTTTTTTCTTTCTGACAGGGTTTGTTTAGGTTTGTAACTTAGCTAGCAGTAACTTGGTTGATCTGAGTCTAGCTTTACAGGTATGAAGAACAGATTCTGATGTAAGTCGCTCTGAATAATAACGTCTGCTAAATGCCAGAAACGAAAACTTAAACATGGTTGACTAACTAAATGATGAGGCCTAGTAGCAGTGCAAAGGTTATAAAGATGATTCATGTTTATATGACTTCATAAATATGTTCCATAAATGATTAATGACATCACGCCAAGCTTAATGAAAGCTACATTCATATCAGAGACGCAAGGACATGCATCTAAATGTTGGGGTTGTCTACACTAAAAATACTGTATAAATGCATAGTAAGCGTTAGGGAAAGCCAATGGTGGACGCAGAAAGAAAGCTGGAGGCAGTCAAATCTTGGACAGTGTCCTGTGAAGGGCCCATCTACACCCTCTTAAGACCGTGAAGCCCCTCCCAATTAAGCAGAACCACAATCTCAAAAATAAACCAAACATCTCCAAAATACTCCTAAATAATAATAAACAAACCCCCCCGAAAATAATAATAACAACCATAAATACACAACACAACAATACACTACAGACAAACAAAACCATTGTGCAAACACCCTTCCAAACATCAAATTCTCCTCTATCCCCCCTGCATTTACTGGACACATGATACAACCCAATTAAGCTGTGGGTCATCCCCCTCTATATATACAAGCAGACGGGAGCATTGCTCCTGTTTGGATGTGCCCTGAATGAACTACTGTCTGTAAGTTGTTTTATAATTAACCTAATCTTAATGTTAAAACCTTGTGGGTCAAATACATGTTTTCAAAATACACCATTGCTAATCATGGGTAACTAGCTGGCTGGGCCTTAGCCAAATTAGCACAAAAACACTCAATCGCAACCATGTATTAAGGAACGGTCTCCGTGACCATAAGTTACAAGAAGCTTTGTTACCTGTGAAGTCCTGTAAATATACAGTATTTTATTGTAATAGAATTTACAGTCATTTTACTGTAATTCTGTAGCATTAAAATATAGTCTGAGCACACAGTATTTGGTACATTCTACTTACATATCTAAGCACTGGACATGTTTAACAACTACAAAAGTGTGAAAGCTGGTGTCAAAGCTGTTCAGCTCGGTTTGTAGTGTGAAGTTTTTATAAGACACTGGCAGGCCATCACCATTGCTTTGGTTTTGTGACTCAGGAAGGGTGGCAGTGGCTGCTTGTTTGGTCTCCATTTACTGGAGAGCTTCTCTAGCCATGTTTACATTACAGTTTCATCTATGATTTAAGAGCAGCAGCAATCTGCGAGGGACCGACCTCCAAAAGTTTATGTGAGAATTATTATCAGCCTTGCATAGACATCAGATGTTCTGATGTACAGAGGGGTGCATGTGCAGGAAATTCAGTAGCCTCCTCAAATGCGGAAGAACAAAGCCCCAGTTACAGCTGTTCAAACCACTTCTGAAAGTTTGCTACCTTAACCCTTAGAATGTGAGCAGCACAGATCCGTGCCCGAAGCTCAATAAATGGTAAGCATAAGGTCATAAGATTGTCATCAAGCATAAGGTCTTTAAACCCGGAACAACTTTCAGGATAAAACCCGCAGAGGGAGCGTGTCTGGAGAGAAAGAGCAGCAAACAGCGAGCGTGTAGGAGAGAAAACATTTGTTTTAGACCATTTTTATTTGTAGAAATCAGATTTTATTTGTTGAAATCAGAGTTCTAAGGGTTAATGGACCAGTATTCAGTGTAGGCAGAGCAATTTTGTCTTTTAGGAATGACAGATCATGTCTTCTGACCTAGTGTCAAAGTTAAGTTTTATAAACTGTGTTTGAAATGTGATTGCAGAATCATCCATGTATTATGATGACCAGTAGGCCTGAACAGCTGCCAGATTCCTGGTAGGCTTGGTAAGATATGCTGTGTAGCTATCGTTGCACTATTGCCCTATTTTTGTTGAGATGAAGGTCACTTCAGCAATTTCATAAGAGAGAGATTGCAATTGTACTGAGCATACATAGCTGTATTATGTACACTAATCCTAACCCTACGATGCACTGAAAGTGTTTATAAGCACAAGAGCTCTGTGCTTGAACCCCCAATTTTAATTTTAATGAGATGTGTCTTGTATGTAGAGAATCAATACATGTTCTAAAATTAAATGATACCTCTTGCAAAGGAAACACAGATTAAACAAGACTTCAAATCCTCTTTAAATCCTCTTAAATGTGGTGAAAATACAATATTCAGTGGTTAAAGTGATCAAATATGCCATAATAAAATACACAGGTGTTAGACACAGAATTTAATTTAAATATTTTATAATGTCATTGAACATGTTTCATTGTAGGCCTGTTTATAAGAAAACATAAGTCTATTCAAGGCCATGCGTTTCTCTAATATTACTTTTGGTCATGATGTTATCAGGCAGAGCTTTATTTTTTAATGTTGAATTCTTTAAACACTTCTGGCTTTTCTATCAACTATAATCTCCATCCAGAAGTGCAGCACCAGCTGAACACAAGCTCGTTCATGACACGAGCTGCTCCAGGCAAAAAGCATCACGAGACTGACCAGTCAGCAAGACAAACAATGGAAGGACTTGTTAAACAATAACCCGAGCTACTCTGTTGATGTCTGCAGTGGCATCCCTACAGATTATAAACAGAAGGGAAAGAATTTCCTGGTGTGACTTGTGTTTGGAGAGGTTTAGATGGAGAATCCTCACAAATTGTCTATTTTTATTAAGATTTTAAAGAAGCAATAGGATTTAACTGATCATGGAATGGCAGTACTGTGCCTGGTAGTCTTTACACATTAGGATAAAGTATTATTTACACTTTGAAGTCTCTCTCTCTCTCTCTCTCTCTCTCTCTGTATCTTGGAAGGTTTTGAATTACCGCTACATTTCATTATTTGCAGTACAGTTCATTACATGCAACAGTCTTCATGTGCATTACTACTTTTGTCAATATTACTTTTTATTACTTAATATTACTACTGGATTCTATACTAAGAGCAATATCTTACTCCAAACTACTGTTTGTATCAGTATATTTCACTCAACTGTGTCACTTATCTATAGTATTTATATCCAGCATTTCAGTATACTGCATAGTGTATTTTCATGTTGAGTTTCATTTTCTACAGATTTTGTTTTTTTTTTTAGACTTTATATTTTATATTGTTCTTGCCTCTGTGTCTGTGCAGTCGTTACATAAGCAATTTCCTCCGGGTTCAATAAAGTTTTCTGATTCTGATTCTGATTCACACTTTCAAATGGAGAATTATAGCTAGGTACAGGAGTGTCCATCACCATTTCAAAGTCATTAGATCAATAAAAAAAACAGACATGAAAGTATTTTTATTATGTTTTAAACACAGACATTAGAAGTATATAAAAATATGTTTTATATGAAGCTTATAACAGGCATATTAACATATCCAACCTGAGTAGCATTTCCATAGTATCTCTCACAAAGTTGTTCTCACCCATTTATTTGGGACCAGTTACAACATGTTTAGTTGATTTCACTGTCAGTCCATAATTATACTGGTGGTTAATCTGACACAGTAGGACTTAACCAATGGTTCACTTTTTTATATCTCTCTAAATACCACAGAGGGAAAATGCATCTGATTGGATAATTATCCATAAGGCGCTTTAAGAGTGGAACTGTTGTTTCCAATCAAGACTGAAAAAATAATTAAGAGTTTTTGTAGTTTAAACAGATACTTAAAAATAAACAAAAAATTACAGACTTTTTTTTTTTTAGTTTCCAGGCATCACAGCCATATCCTTAGCACATAATTCTTCTGAAAGTGGCCACTGCCATTAGGGAATACTATTACCATGAAGGGGTGTACTTGCTCTACAACGTCTTGGAACAGTGCCGTGCAAAAGACTTCTGAGAAAATTATATATAAAACCTATTTAGCTGAGCAGAATGGGCTTTAAAAAGCTAATATTAGAATATTTACAAATAATAATAATACAATAAATAGTGGTTATATGCTTAATCATTCCCTCTCCTCATGGTAGCCAAGTATTCCATTACATACCTCAAATACCTGATTCAGCTTAATCAGTCCTTCATTAAATAAAATTAGGAGTTGCTGATTGAGTTTTACAAATCCATGCACTGTGAAATCTGGAACCAAACCCGTGTTCTTCTAACCAGCTCACAAAACTTCACATACTTTTTACAAACAAAACAAATCTTATTTTTACTTCAATGTCAACGTGTGAATTTTCTGGTAGAAAGTCCCTTAGTGCTCAGGCTTTTAAAAAGTTTTCACAATACTTTTGCACTGTATTGTAGGTACATAAAGCAACATTCACAAGAATGTCAGAACCCAAGATGTCCCAGCAGAACACTGCCCAGAGCATAGCAGAGCGTCAGCTTGACTTCTTCCCATAGTGCATCCTGGTGCCATTTCTTTCCCATGTCAATGACACACAAATACCTGGCCATCAACATCTGACCAGGCCACCTTCTTCTATTGCTCCACCATCCAGTTCTGATGCTCATGACTCCATTGTGCCACTCCGACCAATCATTGCCAATCTTGTGCCAATCTTTCTATCAAAAGAATGATTCACTTTTTCAGCAGTTTGTGCTACACCAGCTCCTCGGTGAGATCCAACCAGATGGGCTAGTCTTAGCTCCCCACACTCCTTCTGAGTCTTGGGTGTCCATGGTCCTGTTGCTGGATGATCAGTTGTCCTTCCTTGGACCACTGCAAGAGCTCCCATTCTAAAGATGTTCTGACTATTTGGCCATTGTCAAATTTACTCAGTTTCTTATCCCTGCCCATTTTTCTAACACAGCAGCTGACTGTTCATTGTCTAAAATCTAACATCTAATATGCCATGCATCGACAGGTGCCATCCAAACGAGATATCAATGTTATTCCCTTCACTTATCAGTGGGTTTTAACGTTGTTTGCGGATTGATGTATGTACTATTAGCATATACAGTACTTTATTTTGAGGTATACTTTATAACTACATACTGAATACTTTCAAAGTACTTGCTTTTTTTATTGCCTCCTCAAGTTTTATGCCAACATCTAGGACACTGCCACCCATTTTAGCTTTTTTGATTAACAACAGCATTTCTCTAGAATTTCCCGTTTCCTGTGGTACGTCATTTGTCCTCTCTGCAGAGAGTAATACATTTCATCCCATGCCTTTATCTCTGAGCGCCACAGAGCTGATCTTGAGAAGATAAGCTGAGATGCTTTGCTTTTCTTCCCTTTAGCCAGATCCTTACTTTCCTTGTAGATGGTTAGAAGATCTAAACCAATGAAGAGAATATTCATAGCAACACCTCCAACTCTGCCTACTTTTGCAAGGACCGGAGGACAAGCCTTTGCCACACCTCCAAACTTGTGGACGTTTTGTGGCACATTAACCCCATGAAGTCCAGTACATGCTATCTTCTTAGCCATATGTGCACCTCTCATAGCCTTTCCTCCTTCTACAAGGTCATTAATACCTTTGGCTACCGACCCAGCCCGGGCCATTGCTCTCATTGTGCCACGTACCATATTACCCTCATGAACATGTACAGGATCGTCACTATTAGCTATGTCCTCTAGACATTGTGTGACATTTTCTACATCATGCTGAAAACTCTCAAAGATGTAGTTGGCATTTTTTCCTTTTTTCTTCTTTATAACCATTCCAGTCACACCTGTGGCTATGCCGTTGACTCCACTAGCAACCCCCATCCCAAGCCCTGCAACTGTCAGGCCCAGGGATACTCCTGCAGTGACAGGGGCAAGAGCCAGACCTACGATGGACAGGACTCCTCCTGCAACACCCACTGAACTGCCTACCACTGTGGAAATCCTGGACCCCTTCTTCATTTTATCCAACTGGTTCGCAATCTTGTCCAGACCTGACAGGAACTCCAACATTTCAGAACGACATCCACCATATGTGTCTATGAACCACTGAGACTTCGTATGAAATAAGAAGCTCAGTCTGAATGACTTGTCCCTCCTGAAATAAAAGAATTGAGTCAAGCAAAACCATTTAACGTGGCCAATACTATAAAATAGCAATATACAGCCACTGAAAAAAATAAGACACCGCTTTTTCTGTTCACTGTTTGTACAGTTTGCTGCAGTGTCTTTGTGTGTAATATGCACAGTTTGCTATTATTTTATGAACTACTGCAGTGTGAGCTATATAAAAAATGCCTCCATATATGGTGTAAGTGGAGTAGCATCTATTCTGTGTGCTGTATTCCAGCAGCTTCACTCCTGATTCAGTTTCTGATGGGTCACACATGCACACGCTGGACTTAACATCACTATTTTAATTGTTGCAACTGTAAAATAATGTAAGAGTGTTGTGTAGTTTAACATTTCCAAAGTATAATAAACTATTTATATGCATTATTTAAACATTTTCTACAAACATTTTCTCCATAAACTGATGCGGTCTCTTCTATTTTTCCATGGCTGTATGTCTTATACACACATACATGTGCACGTACCCACACACATTTTCTAATCATTGAAATACTCTTACCTGATTTCCCTCAGTTGGCTAAAGTGGTTAGTCTTGTTTTGTACAGCCCCAGTAATATTCCACCTGGCCTTCTGTGAAGGGTGGCTGTTTTTACACACATAACAAACCATAATGTTTAGCTTACATGTTCTTTTAGAGACAAAACGACTTTACAATTTATAGCTTTAATTTGTCCATTTTAAAACTAAAATATAATCATTATATACTCTTAGAAAAAAAGTACTAAGCTGTCACTAGAATGGTACCCTGTTTCTTCAATTATGGAACATCATTGAGTTCTATTCCATTACAGTTGTTTTCACTCTGTACATATTACCTCTACTGGAATATAAATCAATTACAGAGCATAATTGGATAGCATTCTGTATAGTTGTATGAAGTTGCATTCACTCTGTGAATCACTTGTACCTTGATGAATAAATACTGTATGTCAGATACTGTATGTGGTGTAAATGAACTATTGACTCACTTCATTGTCTCATGGAGTGTTTGTGTGATACTGATGTATTTGTCCAGCTGAATTTCCAGAAC
This sequence comes from Bryconaethiops microstoma, assembly GCA_037577275.1. NCBI lineage: Eukaryota > Metazoa > Chordata > Actinopteri > Characiformes > Alestidae > Bryconaethiops > Bryconaethiops microstoma. Next base: position 10,575 of record JBBJLS010040310.1, read on the forward strand.
ATCTACGTTGTCGAGGTTGGCTGTAAAGAAAGTTGCTGCATCTCTCTTGAAGAGAATGAGGAGAGGACAGACCGCTCTGGCTGCGATGATCACCGACTGCACATCTGCTGCCGCCACCCCCCTTGGCAAGAACCTCTCATTCATGAACACAAGCAGTGAGGTGACTGCTAGCCTTTCCACTGCGTCGAGGAAGTGTTGAAGTGTCTCCAGCCCCTCCAAAGTGCTCTTCAGAACTGCCGCCAGCTGCAACTCCAGCTGCTTCCTATGGCTTTTCTTTTCAAGGCTTTTGATGTTTTTCATCTCGTACACCTCTGCATCCCTTTCATGGGTCCAGTTTTTTCCTATGCAACAGAAGGACCTAACTTTCTCGATGTCTTTGAATGTTTCTATGACATATTCATCCAAAGGTTCTTCTTGTTGCTCTCTGTTCCAAAAAAGGGCAATACACGAAGGTCTTCATATTTACTGACTATTCTAAGATGCAAAAAGATCATTTTTATTTAAATTGAGTGATGGAAACTTCTTTATTTGTAACCTGACATGACATGACATGAAATACAACAATCTTTTAACCAGTTATAACCTTTATTCACGGTAGCAAGAATTCTTTGAGATTAACCAAATTATCTTGTTTTTTCAGTTCAGTTTTCTTTACATAAATCAAGACATTAGATTTAAATGCTATGCTATATTGTTTTGTTTTTTGCTTGAATAAAGGTTTTTTTTTAAAATTCATTTTCATTTTCAAAAATGAACTTTCGTGCAACCAGATTTTGATTCTCTGTAGCATTAATATAGTTCTATCACAGTATGTGTGTAATATAAACAAGGTATGGGGCTTCACACTTTAGTAATTATGTTCTAATTAAGCCTAGCAGAAAAGGGGTCATGCTCCAAAATTATTACACTTATGTATTCACAGGAAAATGTTAGCAACATAACATGGGGAGGGGGGGGGGGGGGTCCACCTGATTCTTCCAAACCACCCAGCCCCAAGACTTTGTGCT